>APFE030206763.1:12305-78024 GCA_000404065.3 Pinus taeda | reverse complement strand
TTTTAAGATGTTTCATGGTATTTCACAATATTTTGTGAGTTTTTGTCATATTTTACGATGTTTCACGATCTTTCTTTGACTTTCATGATATTTTGCAATATTTCTTCATCTTTTGCGATCTTTCATGGCCTTTTGTAACTTTTTATGATCCGTAATCATATTTTGCGATCTTTTATGGTATTTCACAATCTTTCATCATATTTGGTGGTTTTTCTTCATCTTTCGTGATTTTTATTCATCTTTCATGATCTTTCAACATATCTTGTCATCTGATGGGTCAAATAACAAAAGCCTCCTTCAACCTTGGGCTTTAGGCCGAGATGATGCAGACGGCGCAGGATCCTGGGCGCTGGTTAACACAGTGAGCTCGTGGATTCCGCTTGGGTTTCAGCGATTGAGACAGCTGGAAAAAAATACTATCCTGCAGCCTGATGCCGAGCTCAGTAGTGGTTTTGTCCTGTTGTGAAAAGTTGCTCCCTGGCGGTCTTCTTTTTGAATAATTTCTTGGTATTTCCCTATTCTGTTGTCCTATTCATGGTCATCATTTGTGCTTGCATGCGGTTTCAGCGCTGTTCCAGGTAACGGCTGCAGTATAAATTAATTTTTTTTTTCCATGGCAATCCCAATCGAATCGGTGGAGCTTGACCCATCCCCGGAAGATATTCTTTCAGTTTGGGGAAAGGAGATTAATAAGCAGAATATTGATGAGTATTTTGGGATCGGGAGGCCTGTAGGGAGTATTAAAACAGGGGAAGCGATAGGTGGTCAAAGACATTCTGTTTCAAGAGTTGTTATTTCAAAAGGCTCTCCTCGGAGTTTAATAGGGACAGAGGGGTTTTATACTGGATCTGGGAGGCGCGCAAAGCAGGGGCATTCTACCCCCTTCAGTGCTGGTAAGGGGATTGAGGAAGGATGTTCAGTTGAAGATGAGGTGGGGAGGCCGATAGAAGGGCTAGTTGAAGTTCTAGCCAGACATGGGTTTGAGCAGTCAGCAGGCATTGGAGATGGCTCTAAAAGGGGCGTCGAGGACCAGAACCCGGAGGTAGGAGTAAAAGGTCTTGAACCTGAACCTCAGAAGACAAGGGGGAAAAAAGGTAAACCACTGAAGAAGAAGCGCTTTGCAAACTTGGTTCTTGGTATGGACGTGCAGGTGGAGGATGTTCTGGATGTGGCAGCGGTCACCCTTGTGGGAAAAATCAGAGGAAGGCCTGTTTCAGGCAAATCTCTTAGGCAGTGGGCGGAGAGCCAGTGGATGGATTCCCCGGCAGCGTCTTTCAAATCAAACACGCTGGTAAAGGGTTGGTTTATGGATAGTTTTGACAGCAAGGAGGCCATGGAATGGGTTGAGGGGAAGCATTGGGCTTATGGGAACAGACCTGTTTTTTTTAAAAGACGGTATCCCCTCTTCGACGCTGCAAAAGAAAAGGTGGAAGACTTCCCTGTATGGGTCAGGGCTCCAAATTTGCCCCCTTTCCTCTGGTCGGATTCTGTGTTTAAATCTATAGGAAATCTCCTGGGTATATTCCTGGATGCTGATAGATCCTTTCTCCATTCTTATGAAAAAGCAGTGGCAAGGATTTTGGTAAGACTTAATCCGAAGGAAGGCTTGGCGGAATCAATTACGGTGCAGTACAAGGATTATGTCTTCGAACAGCCACTGGATTATGAACTCCTTCCTTTTCGTTGTCATCGATGCCATGTATATGGGCACCTGGTGAGGGATTGTCCAATGGGAAAGAGAAGAAGGAGGCCTCATCAAAAAGAAAAGGAGTGGGAGGGCCCAGTGAGGAATGTTGAAGATACAGTGGCGGGGACTGAGCCAAATGAAAAGCCTATGGAAAACCAGTTTCATCATACAGCGGAGGAAAAGCCTCAAGAGGACAGGGACCCGACTCATGATTCAGAGGTCCAGCAGATATTGGATTTGCCTCTTGATGCACCGGCCATCGTTTCTGAAGATGCTCCTGTCGGAAAGTTGATTCTCCCAATTTCTTCGGCCTTAGATTCTGATCCAGTTGTCGGGTGCAGGCATATGGCAAAAAACTGTTATGAGGTAAAGCAAAATAGTGAAAATTTTACATCTGTTTCCCCCTCTTTAAATCTGAACTGTGAGGATTACCCTTTGGAAGACCAGGGCCACGGTCTCTCCTCGGTTGGCTGTCATTATAATCTCAAATCCCTTAGTAAGAAGTCTGCTGGATCGGATGAGGTTATGGATGCTGTTGGTGGGTTAGGAGCTGAGGTTACTAAGAGTATATCGAAGAAAGGAAGAGGTCGGAAATCTTTTCTTTCAAAAGCTCAAGTTAAAGCTGTTTTTGATGTGGCTGATGGGAAACAGATGTCTATTACCGGGGCGCTTAGAGCAGCAAAATCCCCCAAGGCGGTTAAGAAATGATTTGTCTTTCTTGGAATTGTAGGGGGCTAGCCAGCAAGCCCAAAAAACTGGCTTTAAAAGACCTTATTTCTCGTCACAATCCGGATATTGTTTTCCTTCAAGAAACTATGGGCAAAAGCACTGATATTGAATCTGCTCTCCACTCTCTTCTTCCGGGATGGGTTTTCATAGCCCTTGATGCCTCTGGTCATTCGGGAGGACTTTCTGTTGGCTTTAAGGAAGGCAGACTGAAGCTGTTAAATTTCTGGGGTTTACCAAATGTCCTGGGTATGGAGATCGTTTCCACAGATTTTGACTTTCCTCTAATGTTTGTCAATGTCTATGGCCCTTGCCAAGGTAGGGTTCCTTTTTGGAACGCCCTCCTCTCAAAAGGCCTGATAAAGGATAGAAATCTGATAATTGGGGGAGATCTCAACTTCTCATTGGGGATTGCTGAAGCTTGGGGGCCTTTGGCAAGGGAAGACCCTCTGGCAGACTTTTTCTCAAATGCTCTTCTTAATCATAAGCTGATTGATGTAAATATCATAAAAGCAAAACCTACGTGGAGGAACCGAAGATCGGGGGAGGATAGAATTGCAAAGAGATTGGATCGGTTTCTTATCAGTGAAAGGTTGGCTTCCAATGTTCCTTTGTTCAGGCAATGGGTCAGTGAAGGGGGAAACTCAGACCATTTTCCCATCTTGCTGGAACTCTCTAGGCCTCCTCCAAAGCCGGCCGCCCCGTTCAAATTCAATGCCTCATGGCTTCAGGAGGACTCTTTCAATAAGCTTTTCCGTGATACTTGGAGTCATTGGGGTTTGGGTCATCCGGGGAATAAAGGTGCTCTGCTCATGGAAAACTTAAAAAGACTTAAGAAAGCAACCATAGAATGGGCTTCAGCTAGAAGGAAAAAACAAATTGAAGACCTGGTCAGGATTGATGAGACCCTTGGTGCGCTTGAAGCCCCTGAGGCTGATGCTTATGCTACTCAGGAGTCGAAAGAAAAAATTCTGGCACTAGAAAAGAGTAGGGCTAAAATACTGATGGATAGGGAAGAAGAATGGAGGTTGAAAAGCAGGGCTATTTGGCTGAAAGCGGGGGATGAAAATTCAAAGTTTTTCCACAATTATGCAAAGGGTCGGAGGAGTGCAAACACCATATGGAAGCTGAAGGACGCTGAAGGTAGAGTGGCCTCATCATTTGAAGAATTATCAATTATGGGTAAGAACCATTTCCAAAATCTCTTCTCTGATCCTGGGGGGATATCTTTAGCTGAAATCATCAGAACAGCTCAAGCTTTCCCTCGTTTTGTGGAGGAGGGCGATGCTGAAGACCTTTACAGGGAAGTGACTAAGGAGGAAGTAGAAAGTATAATAAAATCTATGGCTAAAGATAAAAGCCCAGGGCCAGACGGTTGGTCCATAGAGCTTTTTTCCCACTTCTTTGATTCAATTGGAGCAGAACTAACTGAGGTCGTGGAGGAATCAAGGAAGAAAGGTGAAATATATGGACAGTTTAATTCCACTTTCATTGCCCTTATTCCTAAAAAAGAGGACCCGGTGTCTTTTGAAGACTTCAGGCCTATATCATTGTGCAATACTATTTACAAGATCATTGCCAAAATCATTGCGGTACGCCTGAAACCTATCTTATCCTCTTGTATTTCGAAGGAGCAATTTGGTTTCCTGGACGGTCGCCAGATTCATGAAGCTATCGGGGTAGCACAGGAAACTATTCATAGTTTAAGGCAAGCAAACAAAAAGGGGGTTGTGCTCAAGATCGATCTTTCCAAAGCCTATGACAGGATCAGTTGGACATACTTAAGGATGCTTTTGACGCATCTAGGCTTCAAGGTGGAGTTTATTAACTGGATCATGGGATGCATTTCAAATGTAAATTTCGTTGTTCTGATAAATGGGGCTGCTTCCCAATTTTTTAAAAGCCAAAGAGGTCTCCGGCAAGGGTGCCCTCTCTCTCCCCTACTTTTCCTCCTAGCAGCAGAAGGACTAAGTAGGTTGATCTCAAGTGCCAAGAGCTCTGGTCTGGTCAAAGGTTTGGAAGTTGCTGTTAACCTGTTCATAACTCATCTTCTTTTTGTTGATGATATTCTCTTATTCACAAATGGGAACATAAATGAAGTTAAAGAGATTAAAATCATTATTGATCTGTTTCTGAAAGCTACAGGGCTCCAAATAAATGAAAGGAAGTCTCAGCTTATATTCGAGGGGCTTAGTAGACAAGAAGCGATCCTGATTGCATCCCACTTGCCTTTCGAAACCTGTGATATGGAGCAGCCGTTTAAATATCTTGGCTTTTGGTTAAAGCCCTCCTCTTATAGAAAGCAGGATTGGTTCTGGCTGGTGGCAAAGATCGAGCAAAAAATATCCCATTGGAGCTTCAAGTGGTTATCGCGGGCTGGCAGACTTACTCTGGTAAATTCTGTCCTTCAAGCTATTCCGGTTTTTTGGGCTGCTTTGACTTGGATCCCAAAAGGGATTCTCTATAAAATCAAGCAGATTTGTAGCAGGTTTCTTTGGTCTGGGGCTAAGGAGGATTCTGTTCTTCCTTGGGTAGCCTGGGATAAAATTGCCAGACCAAAGGACTGGGGTGGATGGGGTTTAAAAAATCTGTTTGATTTCAGTCAATCCTTGGCAGCAAAGTCAGGATGGAAAATTATAAATTCAGAGAATCTCTGGACCAGAGTGGTTATGAGAAAATATATTGATCCTACTCCTCTCGAAGAATGGATTAGATGCCCAAACAAGAAAGGCAGGAACTGTTCAGTTATTTGGAAAGTCACTACAGAGGCCTTTAAAGTAATCGAACAAGGTCTGGCTTGGCGTGTTGGGAATGGTGAAAGCGTGAGAATTGGTAGGGACCCGTGGGTGGGGTGCAGTGAAGGGTTTGCTCTTTCCCCTGATTTGCTCAATCACCTGGACGAGAAAGGAATCAAGAGTCTAAATCAGATAGCAAATATGAACCAGTCATCTATTTGGGGGCAGCCTTGGAAAAGTGAAGTTGCTCTTGGCTTAGATCTCATTTGGAGGAATGAATGGCAGCTTTTTCTTCAGGAGCTCAGAAGCTCGAATGTTAGATTAAAGGACAGGCCAGACTCCCTGGTCTGGGCTCATGCTGAGACAGGGTTATATTCTCCTAAGGCTGGGTACAATTTTTTGATGAAGAAAAAAGGTTGGGATCCCCCTGTTTGGTGGGCTAAGCCACTGTTTAAACTTAAGTGCCCCAAAAAATCTAGAATCTTTTTCTGGTGCGCGTTAAAAAATAAGATCCCTACTTGGGAGATCCTCCAATCTCGCTTTAAACAGGGTCCTGGCAGATGCCCTCTTTGTTTTGCTGCATCTGAATCCACTCAGCACCTGTTCCTTGATTGTCCTTTTACAAGACAAGTCTGGAATGAAGTGGAAAAGTTTTTAAACATCAAATTGAGATGGGAAGGGGTTGACTTGTCCACAGCCTGGGAATATTGGTGGAATCATTTTAATGTGAGGAATTTGAGAAACTTGCCCCCCATCATTTGCTGGGGTATTTGGATCGCCAGAAACTGTAGTATCTTTAGAGAAAAATCCACCCCAGCGGCAGCCATTGCGATCCAAAGCTCTACCATCCTCGCCAGCATCCCTGAGCCGGATGACCCCTCAAAACCTGATCTTCAGAAGGAGCTTCACATTAGAGACGGGATCCCTTGGGCGTTTTTTGACGGGGATGCCCAAAATAATATCACTGGCGCTGGGATTATTATCCACATTAGTCCCTCTCATTCGCTAAAAGCATCGGTGGGACTCGGGATGGGTTCAAATAATTTTGCAGAACTCTCTGCTTTAAAAGTTCTGTTGTGCTGGCTCATTCACAAAAATATCCTTGCTGTGCAGATTTATGGAGATTCACTGAATGTTGTTAACTGGGTCATTGGGAGATATAGATGCCAGCATTATATGTTGCTGCCTCTATTAGAAGAAATCCAAAATTTAAAATTGCTGTTTAATGTCTTTTCCATCCAGCACATATACAGGGACAGGAATGAGGAAGCGGACAGTCTTTCTAAAATTGGTTTGCTTCAAGCTGTGGGCTCTTGGAGGATAACTGAACAGATCCAGAGCCAGATCCGCGTGTCGGATACTCCTCCAGACTCTTAATGGCTTTTTGTCAATCTATTGCTCCAGTTTAGCAGCGTTCTCATCTGATGAATGCTCTGTTCTGAAAGAGCGTTTTTTTCTGGGCGCATATAAAAAATGAGTCATCCTGTAGCTGACTGCTCTGTCTAAAAGAGCGAATTTCTGTTGCTGGGCGCATATTAAAAGTTGTCACTCCTTTGCTGTATGCTCTGTTTTGTAAGAGCACGTCGTGACCATTTCTTATGCCCGTCTGTTGGCGTTTTTAGGTGTTTTCTCCTATGGGAAGGAGCCCCAGGATTGCTCCGTTTTGCATCTTCTTTGGGTTGGCGTTTCAGGCCGGGTACAGGGGTCTATTTCCAGCTGTTAGTGTTGATACTGGTTTATCTCCCTGAAGAACAATATGTTCTTTCACTTGCAGTCTCTGCAGAATGTTTATTCATATACTTTGTAACTTTTTTACCCCTATAAAAAAGTCCGATTTTTTTTCGTGGAAAAAAAAAAACTCAAGCAACATGCTTATATAAACAAACTATGCGATAGCGATCATACCCATATTTCCTTCATTTGGATAGTTCCAGTAAGGGATCAGACCCTCTGCAACTCTTGATGATCTTTGAATATGCAAATCAACCAATCCGAACATACATAACAACATATAGATAAAGCATTTTAATGAAATCAACTTTATATCATATAAGCAAGATGATTAATTACACATCAAAATGACATTCATACATGAATTACAATAATATCTGATGCATAAGCAAAGTTAATCTCAGGAACAATACAATGTTTCTTTTTATTGTAGAAAGCTATAACCAACACAGAGAGAATTCACCTGAGTCTTCTTCTTCGAGCTCCAAGCGGAACCATGCTCTAGATCCATCCAGCCCCAGTGTTCAATAACCTCCTTCCATAACCAATACCATGATATCTCAAGCAAGTGGGAGAATGTCAACACTCTGAGGAAACAAGGGTTTCCTGAACTTCGGGAAGTGCTTGAAGCATAGGGATACTTCAGACTCAGTTAGGGGATAATCTTAGTATAGTAATCTTATTTCTTCTCCTCCTTAAGGCCTTCCCATAGAAGTCTATTTATACTTCTCCCAATTAGTTTTTTAGTTGGGAAATAGTTGGGCCACGGGCATTATGAGATAATCAACAGGTAAAAACCGTGAACTCCGCCCATAGTTAAGGAAATTTAATTTTTTTAAGTGTTTTAACAAATATATGCGGGTTGGGTATTGACTAACCCGCGTGTACACGCTTTTATCATAGGGAAAAGTAGCGTACCGGGAGAAAAACACTGTTTTTAAATATTTGGACCAAGTCTGGAAGGAGAGGTTGCCCTAGGCCATAAACCAAGCATCACAACTACCAAGGGTGATGTTTGGAGCTATAACAACTCTCCTGCAACAAGAAGGGAACCCGTTATTAACCAGTTATCTTGTCCACCCAAGATGTAGCTATAAAGATGTGGCATGGCATTTTCTTTGGTGGTTAGTCCTTACCTGAGAGATGCGGCATTTGATTTTGTCATTAGCCATTACCCGTTTTCCTTAGAAACAACCAAATGCAGCAACAGAATTAGTGAATTAGTGTACAGTGAGTTGTTTATTATATTCTATTATTTATTTATAAACAAGTAAATGAATAAAGTGACGTGATCCCAATATTGTTAGTGGGATGAATTTTTCAATAATGATTTTTAAAATGCAATTAAATAAGCTCATTCAAAATATTTGCCATTAATTTATGCCTTTTTAAATCTATATAATCAACTCATGACACAGTGTCAAAGGAGATAGAAAGACTAATGATTAGAAGATTACGTTTTTGTCCTCATAATATGACATCAACATTGACTTATACACTAATTATCAATAGAAAATATACACGAAAGTCAATATACCCTAAACATTTCGATTAATAAACCAATATGATATGACCGTAAACCACACATTAGGGATGCTATTGATTCAAAGAGGATAATGTCATCGATCTTATGGGGTTGTACTAAAAAAATCATATCTTCTGCATGTCTGAATAAATGAGGGAAGGGACTTCAAAATGAGAATTTCCCTTGCATATTGGAGAGCTAGCCATTCGATCCTTTCTCATTTGGGTATAAATCCCTGTTCTTCTAATTTTATAATTGATGGGATTGTGCATAATTTGATAGAATGTTATCTTTAATTCAACTCTACTATCTGAAAATTTATTAAAACATTCCTTTCACTTAATCAAAGTTGTGAAATTCAAAAAAGAATTCAAAATTTTCATATAATTACACAAACATACATTGCGATATTATTAAGATGTGCTTATATTAGATGTAAAAATATTATCATTCATTATAATTATATTGCTTTATATTATTAAACATGTTTATAATAAATATAAGAACATTGTACAGAGATAATTGTTCTATATTATTAAACATGTCTATAATAAATATAAAAATATTATACACATAGAATTGATTAGGTGGGTTATTATAATATCTTTGCATAATTATAAATTATATATTATAAATTTTGATAATTATATATTATAAAATTTTGATAATTAGAAGGTATATAAATTATAAGATGAAGTATATGGGTAAGTATTTTGGGTTTTAATTTTCAAATTTATGTGTGAATATTTTTTTATAACTTTTTCATTAATTTTTTATTATGTTTTAAAGATCAATATCATAATGTGAATATTTTTTTGAAATTTCTTCATCAATTTTTAATCAATATTTTTGACCATACAAGTGTGACCCATTGTTTGAAGAGATATAAACTAAATCTTAATCAATGCATATAAAATGATGTGAGTTTTTGTATTATGAATTAAGGAAAAGATTCATAAATACTAAGAGAATAATAAGTTATTTTTCATAATAGTGTTATTAAGATTAAAAATTTTAATAGGATATAAATAATGTAAATTTGTTGAATAAAAAATATTTTAGATATATAGGTTTTTTATTTTTTATTGTTTTGAATTGCTGCAAATATATTTCTATTGAAAGGAGAAAAAATACATCGTAGTTACATCCATACTATCCATCCTTATCTCAAAAAATTGCCAGAATGAAACATCATGCCACCATATAACCAAGAAGGACAATATTCAGTGACCAACTAAGAAATTCGTTTTCCTTAACAAGAAAAAGGAAAAGGTTAAACCACCGTAAAAGGAAAACATCATTTTTCCAAGATGAATACATACACATAAGAGTTTGTGTCGTGAACCATGTCAACAACCAAAACACCCGATCACCAAAAGCACAACATGACACCAACCTGTCGGTCTGCTAACTATCTATTGACCCACATGCCAGACAAAGGAGATACACACAACAAGAAGGCCATAGGCATAGTACCTAAGAGCAGAATCTGGTCATAAGCCATAAACCACGAAGCTTGATTTCAAATTTCCCAAATGTAGAACAAACAAAATTCCAAAAAGGAACAAAAGAGTGTTTCCATAACTGGTCCAAGCCATGCACACACGAGTATCCACCTGTAAATAAAGCTTGCCTGGCATGACTGGGCTGCACATCAAAAAGTCTAGTAACCTGGACAAGCATAAAAACCTCCATATACCTACAAAAATCCATATTAAGATCCAAGAGTACCCATCAACTACTCTGAAACAAGAATTGCAAAATAGTAACAAAAAACATGTCACCACAAAAATTAATCCATGTGATGAAATGATAGTGAGGTCTTGCACACTATGAATAGGTGGGTCAATATTATCACCAGGATCCCCATGAGGGTTGGTGAGATCACTAGAGGTGGAATCTGTAGAAGAAAACTTTCCACCCGAGCTAGTCTCAAATCTACATTATCAAGATAGGACCACAATTTTCTGACCATGCATTTAATATCCTCCAGCCCAAAAAAAAAATTGTAATTTCCAACATATTGTTTATCTTTGAAGATTAAGCATAGAAAAGTATCCATTTGGTGGTGAAATGCCAAAGAATATAAGAAATGGAGTATTCACCTACGAAATCTAGCTGGGTTTGGGACCCTTTGAAAATCAACAGCAGTAACCTGAATCTCTCAAAATTAGAATGGTAGGGGTGTTCCTTTGTTGATTTTTCCTCCAATAGAATAATTTCTCACCTCACTTCCAAAGAACCGACATCAAAAAATGTTCCAACTGAGTCAAAAGAAAAGGTCCAAGTTATCTTAGAGTGAATATACTCAGACCGAACCTCTGACTCATTATCTCGAGAGGACACATGATGGTTGTATCATGAAAGAAAACAAAACAAGGACAGGACCCACGAACAACCAAACAACATGATGGATAAACAACAAACCATTGATCCTTCGACCATATAACCAATAAATCATCACCCCAATGCCATACAAAAGGGCCAAAGTCTAACAAATAACCTAGTCCTGGGAAGCTCAAGTACATAAGTCTGAGAAACCCCAAATATCAAACAAGACAAAGATAAATCCCAACACCGAAATTCCCTCATGCAAACTCCTAAAAAACTTGAGCACATCCACATGAAAAATAGACACAAAGCACAACAATGCCTGTTGGAAACAATGTTGATATTGAGAGCGGGGGGGGGTGAATCAGTATCAAGCCTAATGTTTACTTCTATGCCAATTTATCTTTACTCATTCAAATTTTGCATCATTAAAAAGTAATAACAACAACCATATCAACCAATACAAACATACATATCAACATCAACAAACACATGAGACACATAGGTTTTATGTGGAAACCCTTTCGGGAAAAAACCACCAAAACTTGTTGTTGTTAGTGATGTAAAATTAGAGCACCTACTCTATTACATCAATCTATTTGTGAGCCACTACTCGCATAAAGGAAACCATTCAAATGTGATGCGGTGGGAATACCATTCAAATCAAACACACAAGATCTTTCCCATTGATGAAATCGCTTCTTTGTATCTATGACAACTACACTAACTAAGATTTTGTATGGACTTCTTTATTCAAACCACACTTATCCACTAATTCAGGACTAACATAACTATAATTAGATGTAGGGTAAATCAAAATAGAAAGAACTTGATCACAAATCTTACCATTCATCTCAATGATAGATGCCTTATGCTCTGTTTGTCTCTTATCCACTGCTGCATAGATACAAGGAATGCTCAGACTAACATCCCCAACAGTCTGCGTCTCCTGTGCACTATATATCTATGACCTACCACCCTAATTTTGTGGACAATCTCTCTTAAGGTGTTCCTTATTGTATGTCCAATACTCCAACCATTCAGTACCATCAGCTATATGTTGATGATGTGATCCGTGTCTGTGTCTAATTGGATTGAACTTCTTTTGTGGTGGCGCATTTTATTTTTCTTCTGCATTATGAGGCCTTGTTCTTTTCAACTTCCATTTACCTTTACCTTTGTCTTCCCTTTTTGATCCTTGTTGATATTCATTTTTATTCTTCAACTACTCATAGCAATGCTTAAATTTTCCAATAACTTCCTCAAATGACCAAGGCTCATCATACTCAATCCAATAGCTAAATGTTAATGGAAAACCACTGAAAAATTGTTGAAGTTTAGCCTTCTCATCTTTAGGATACATTACATAACTCACTAGCTCCAGAAACTTGGTCGTATACTCCTCATCTGTTATCGATCCCATATTTAGGTCATAGAATTCTTTGGCCTTACTGTTATAGTACATTTTTAATAAGTACTTCTTCGTGAAAAGCCTCTTGAACTAATGCCAACTCAAATCCTTTGTCCTCATCTCTCTGACTCACTTCACATCTTCCCACCATATTTCTTCTTTACGCTTCAGACTGAGGATATAAATTTTGGCCTTCGTGTTTTATGTGAACCCATGCAACTCAAAGAACTTCTTCATCCCAAGTTTCCAAGCCTCTGCATCTTCCAACTTCTTCAAATATCCATCAAAAGTAGGTGGATTTGATTTCTTATATTCTTCTCGCGAGTATCCCCTATCGCTTCTCCTATAAGGATGATAATGATTACAATCGCAATACCTATCAGAACCAGAACTAAAGTAGTACCTGCGTCCATCACCTCTCCTATCTGGAATACCAAACAACCTGCCATCCCTCACTGTGTCATCTCTATTTGATCTATGGCTACCATGAGACCTACTGCCTTATTCCCCATTATTTATGTCCTCATTCCCATGGCTGATTCAAAGTGGCCCCTATTTTTTCAATTATCACAAACTATGAAGGAGTATTGAATTAACCCCTGCTTGTTTCTCTTGTGTCTGCATGATTTTTTCATTGTCCCCCTTACAACTCCTTATTTATTCCTTAAATCTTATCAATGTGTCTTCTAAATTACAATAGTTCCCAAAACCACATTGCTCATCTGATTGATAGGGAGAATTTTCTAGTCTATCATATTTGTAGTCATTTTAATCTCTTTCCTGCAAGGCATACTATGTCAGCTAAACCAAATCACAATAAACCAACGTACATTAGAAAATTTTTGGGAGGATATCTCATCTGCAAGATAATACAAATCAACGTAATACATGTACAAACATAATCATGGCAACATATAACCATATAACCATCAGTCTAGTTAGAGTCCAACCATCAATGCATGATCATATCAACTACACATATCATGACCTCATGTATGACAAAAAAAACCACACCAATGTAAACTTACAATATGAAAGCATAAAAATATGTAAACAATCATACACTGATGACTACACACTTCAACCACAACAACATCCTCTTTCACATGGCGACATAACTACAACCATGACCGACACTATGCATATGCAACAAGCATATAAACCACAAGATGATTAACACACGTGAAACCGACATGAATGCATGACCAACACACAACACCCATCTAGTCCATGGGGTGAACCACACTCTGATACCACTCTGGTATCAGATATGAATCAAGGAGAGTGCAACTCGATTTGATACCACTTTTTAATACCCTCATCCCACATCTACCCAAGTAACCAGGATATATATGCGAGGAGAAGCCCCTATAATGGGATTCAACCTCATATGTTACCTTAAGGAAGAGAAATCAATGGAAACACACCACACAAACCTTCCACATTAGCAACATAACTTCTAGGAGACAACCCAATCACTCAGGTAACCAGCCCCTGAGACCAACTCAAGTTTTAGACCATTAAACTGTCAGGCACTCCCTTGATATGGACATGCATGCATTTAGGAGGTTGTAGACGCTCCCATAGCATGGGTATGCATGCATATGGAGATCTTTCTCCTCAAACATGTGCCTATGACTCTATGATTTGTGCCACTTTTTTAGGCCAAGGGTGAAGGTCAATTCCCATAACTCAATGGCACTTTCATAACTGAAAGATAACAAAAAAATGATACAAATGCAATTTATTGAACAAGGACTTAATGGGACCCCTACTAGTGATTACAAGCATTTCGTCAAACATGTCACAAATATGTAATCTATAGGTTTAAACAACATAAATTAGCATAGGTGTCTCATACTTATCTGAGAATCACTAAGAAGCGTTATTCCCTTATATCATTAGATACATTATCATCTATTAGGTCATTGATACACTATCCATTCATTCATAAATCAAAACATGACGAGATCCATACCTCATCATTGTCATAATACATATTCCTAACCAACATCATAACCATAGAAATATCAAGGATACATTAGCCATAGAATCCACATATAAACGAGTGCATTTACACATAAGACACCAAGAAGAGAATCTCTTATTAATGAATTCAAAACCCAACCCAGATGGGACTACCATGTTCCACTTGACCGTAGAATGGCTGAGCCAATTATCTCTTCAAACACTCACCCGTGTGTCATATTCCAAGCGTGAATGTGGGACTCAAACCAAAAGTCTCAACAACGACATCACGAGGCTAAACCACCTCACCCTCACTAATAGAAACCAGGCTTTATCGTAATCCATCCCAGGTCACTAGGCCAAACAATAAACATGTAATAACATGCTTTACCATGATATCCACTTGATCACTAGGCCAAAAAAAGCATGGATGCCACCGGATTTATTCACCTACATCGTGAGTAAATTTATTGTCTCGTAGTCTCTTAGTCTTAACCGCAATCCACAATGGATCACTAGACCCTAAATAGAGACACCACTCTCCAGGATTTACCACATATCCCATCCCAGGATTACTAGGCCTGATGGAGAGCAACCACCTCCGGGATTTACCGTATATCCCGCCATTCACCAGTCGAGGATTCCTAGGCCAACCGAGGAAACACAAAATCTCCCTTTACCACAACCCACATTTTGGTTCAGGAGTTACTAGGCCATGTGTTCTATTATTCAGAGGTCCACCTCACTCAACCTCAAATCCATCTGGGAATCTAACTCAACCAAAACATGAGAACCCCATCACACCATGGCTATCCAGAAATGGTAAGGTTATGTTGAAAACACTGTCACACCTGGCAAAACCCATTCCATAAAAACAAAGAACCACATGCAATACCATGCATGCCAAATATAGCGGGGAAAACACACATGCAAAATTGATACCTCCAAAGAATCCCGTTGTATCTGCTTTATCATGCTCTCCCTTTCTTGCTCCTTCCTTCCTCTTTCCTTCTATTCCTTTCTTTATCCAATGTCAAAGTGCTCCAAGAATATTCTAAGTGTCTAAGAGTGAGAGAGAGAGAGAGAGAGAATAATGAGAGAACTCTAAAACTAAACTGACAAAAGGTACCAACCTCACATGCAACCTATGACCTTTCACCTTCTTTTTCTTCTAATTTCCAATATTTTCGTAAATTATTGTGCCAAAATTCCATTTTTTCTTTCCAAAACTTGGCCATTTCCTTTTACAATTTCCTTAGCCAAAATAAACCAAATGAACACCCAAACTAGGATGTTTTGCCCAACATTTAGCTTGGAGTAAGTGTCCCGTCAACCGTGGTTATTATTTTTCCTTTATTAACTTTTATTACATGGAATTTTTACCAGGGTTGTTACAGTTGGTTACTATTGATGATTCATTATTTTTTTTTTGCAAATTGCTTGACCATTATTTGGTCTACTAACTAAAATTTATGAGTTTCTATGGATAAAGAAATTCCAATACTATTTTGAATAATTAAAGTGTAAAGTGTCAAAGGCACCAATTTTAAGAGGACCTAATTGGTCCCTCCCATTCCACATTTTCATAGATGCCACAGGAACCACTATATGAGTTGTGTTAGGAAAACGTGAAAAATGCAACCTGTATGCAATCTATTATGTTAGTAAAAATATTTTTCTTGTAGGGCTTAATTGCAAGGTAAAAAAGGAGTTCATTATGGTCATCTAAGAAATTAACAAATTTCATAATTACATTACAAGTTACCTCGTAATATTACAAACTGACCATACTATAATCAAATATTTAATGAATAAACATGTTATGAATGCTAGGATTATTAGTTGGTTGTTTCTATTACAAGAATATGATATCAACATCCTAGATAAACTAGTAAAATATAATATTGTGTTTGATTTCCTTTTTAGACTCATATTTAATGAAAATGAGCCGCCTGTAGAAGATTATTTTCCTTGTGACCACCTATTTATGGTTTCTACTAACTCTAGATGGTTTGCATATATATCTAAGTACTTGGATGCATGTATACTTCGACACCATCTCTCACCAAAATAACATAAAAATATTGTGAAATAAAGAATGAGGTTCTCATGGCTTTATGGATGTCTATTCTACATAAGCTCTGACCGCATCATTTCAAGATATGTAAGGGAATAATTGGTTACAACCTGCTTCATCAAGGGTACTATTGGCCCACTATCTTAAAAGATGCCAAGGATTATGTAAAGAGGTGCGACAACTTCAAATGCACTAGAAGACCTATTCAATCCAATGATATGTAATTACAACAAAAAATAGTGTTGGAACCCTTCGATAGTTGGGCCATTGACTTCATTATATTGATCAACCTACCATCACATTGCAACTCCTTGCATGAATTATGTTGTGAAGTGGATGGAGGCCAACAAAATTCCAGTTGCAAATAAGAAAACAATAGCATGATTTCTTCATGTGTAAATGGTCACCATATTTGGGACATTGTGAGAGATAGTCATGGATGGAGGAACCCAATTCACATCAAAGTTCAATGCAAAATTAATGTAACAATACATGATAAAGCATAGGGTTACCACACCATATCATATGAAGGCCCTAAACGAACACGTAAAAGGTGCTGTAACACTTCTTGAAGGCAGTTCTTGGCTGTGAACCTATGTCGAGAAACCAAATCACCCAATATTTAGGTTTGAGTTGGCCCTCAAACCAGAGGGAGCTCCCTCAAATTTTACGAGGCTTTTTTTTCTTCACTGTTACTGGACAATAACCTATGAAACACAATGGTTGGATTTAGGGATTATTGTATAGGGTGGTTGTTTTGGGTTTCCAATCCTTGGTTAACAAATAAGCTATCTCTTGTAAAGGCCTTATCAAAGTGCCAACATTTAGCTATTGCAAAATAACATAACTTGAAAGGTTGATGATGGAAAAGGTAGAGATTCTTGGTAGTGTAGACATTTACATTGAACACTTAGACTAGCTATTAATATCAGAAAGCATGAAGAGGCACTTTTAACAGCTAAAAAAAATACATATAGGAACTGCTTAGATAGCGAAAATCTTGTGATGTTGAGGGATCAACAATGACACACTTTCATTTTGATCTACTCATTAATGAAAATAACTTCGCGGTGGGATTTCAGTGGGGTTGACACTCAACCCAACCTTTCCCGAATACCTACAAACCCCCACATGCATGTAAAAATAAAGATATGGAATCACAGGAAAGAACATACATTAGAAACAAATTATATCATAAAACAGAAGCCATAAACTTTTGATTATTCTATAGTGGAAGTCTTTACAAAAAATCTCAGTGTTTTGGCATCAAAAGCCAACCATTTTTGTTACAAATGAAACAATATATAGAAAATACTTCCCTAAGATGTTACATTTTTCATAAAATATAAACAATGTACTAAAAATAAAACAATATCTCGATAATTTGTTGAAATTTGGAGCTGCCTACAAGTCTTTTTCCTTAGAATCTGGAATTGGTTCACTGGTGCTGATATCTTGCCTAGAAACATGAAGGTGTTGGAACTATCTCCACTAGAAATATTCCCACCTCCCATTGAATGAGGGAAAATTTTCCACCTATATACATCAATTACTCCTTTACTATTATTTCTATCTTTTAAAATAATCTCATATCTGCTTACTTTTTTTAAGGTGACCAAGGCATTTTTTGCATCGTTGAGTTGGAATTTTTGACATGGAAATATCATCAGATGTAATAAAATAAATAATATAATGAAATGATTATTGGTCCCATGTAAAGAAAAACATGAATTCCAATCCATAAAGAACTCATGCTTTGGAACCAACTTCATAGATCATCAACCTTATATAAGATTCCATACACACATGCCTTAGAAAGGTCAAATTTCAATATTACTCTCAAGAATCCACTCATAGGTATCTTAATTATAATTGTAATATTGATTAAACTCCTCTTAGGTTTTCCAGATTTTATGGACCCATACTCCACTTCTACTACACAACCAAATATCTAATCTCGCTGGCTTTGGAAATAAGCATCCTCCAGAAAAACAAGCAATGGATATAATCGTGAACTAGTAGGATAATCATAGCTATATAAACACCACTTCGTAAGATGAGTTCTTGAAAAAATAAAGCAGATGCTCCTGTTGGCGTTTTTAATGGTAAGATTTTCATTGTTATTAAAATCTCTCTGTTAACATCAATGGATGTAACTTCCACGAATCAAGCCTTGACATGACTTTCGAGGACAACAAAAATAGAATATAGGAAACATGAAAGAATTTTCTAGTAGCTAGACATAGCATGACCACATCAACCCCGATAGTTAAATATGAACTTTTCATATTTCTTAGCTCATCAATGCTTGTAAGGTTGTCCAAAACTTTAATTTTCTCCTAAAATAATGGTAGTTCAACTCTGAACATCTTTGTCTTAGATTATTGTATTTTAATTTTATTTGTAGGAAATATATCTTTTGATAAACCTTTGTAGAAAAGGATTTCTTTTCAATATGTGTTTGCTTCTTCCCTGGTAGATGATGTTGAGCCACTACCTCCATTATTACAACTAATAAATTAGTGTCTCTAAATCCATATCAGAAATTCCTTGTTGCAGGCTTCTTATCGCAAAATTTTTCCACTACTACAAGAATGAGGAATTTCCACATAAATCCCATCTTTAACCATTCCAAATAAGCTTCTAACATTATATCACAATACTATCCTCTAAAGCCTTCAAATTTATCCCATCATTTAAAAGATGTTTTAAAATTGCCACTAGATGAAAAGAAGATATGTATCACCCGTGGTTAAAAACTCATGTAAAAATATATAAAATCATTGTCATGGGACACATATTCCAGGTTGACGGGTGGGTAAAACATCCTAGTGGGTGTTCATTTTTTTTATTATGGCTAAGGAAATTGGAAAAAGAAATGGCAAAGGCTTTGGAAATGCATGGGGCATTTATTGGCATTATTTATGAAAATAGTGGAAAATAGGAGAAAAGGAAGGTGAAAGGTCACAGGGTGCATGTGAGGAGGAAATTGAGAAAAAATAACGGAAAATGAAAAAAATAGAGGCCTCATTAATAAAAATGATTTTGAGGATCAGTGGGCAGACGTGGTCAGTTTAGTGTTGTATCTCTCTCATTTTTCTCTCTCTCTCTCTGGTACTCTTGGATTATTGTACAATGAGTCCTTTATTATATTATATTATTTATTTATAGACAAATAAAAGAATAAAGTGGCGTGATTCCAATTTTGTTGGTGCTATGAATTTTTGATTTAAATAAACTTATTCAAATTATTTTATTGTTGATTAATTTGTTCTTTTAAATTTATATAATCAAATCATGACACGTTGTTAAAGGAGACAAACAGACTCGTGATTACAAGATTATATTTTTTCCTCATAATATTATGACATCAGCTACATGAACCATCAATAGAAAATATGCAGCAACAGAATTAGTGTATACTGAGTCCATTACTATAATCTATTATTATAAATCAATAAAGTGGTATGATTCCAATTTTGTTCGACGGATGAATTTTTCGATCATGATTTTAAAAATGCAATTTAAATAAACTTATTCAAGTTATTTAATTTTCCATTAATTTATGCTTTTAAATTTATATAATCAAATCATGACACACTGTCAAAGGAGATAGAAAGATGAATGATCAAAAGATTATGCTTTGTCCTCATAATATTATGACATCATTAGAAAAAATACACAAAAGTCAATATAGCCAAACCATTTCGATTAATAAACCGAATATGATATCACAATTGTTGATGGTAAACCATAAACCGATTATGATATGAAAATTTTTTATGGTAAACCACACCATAGGGATGATATTGATTCAAAGAGGATAATGCCATCGATGTCATGGGGTTATAAAAAAAAAACATATTTGTTGCATGTTGGAATCACTATTCAAAATTGAACACATTAGAGCTCTTCAAAAGTCCTATGGCACACCACATAAATACATTGGAGTATAAACTCTGCACAGGGTATGCGGACAGTGGTAATGCCATTGGTGAGTGGTACTGGTGACTGGAGAAGAAAATTAGTGGTACATTGATAGTGGATGCTCAAAACACATGACAGGTGACAAAGAAAAAATTCACTCATATAATGCCTTAGAAAAGGAAAAGAATGTCTCATTTGGAAACGAAACTCCTGTTGTCATAAAAGGTAAAGGCTCTGTTTTCTTGAAAGAAAAGGTTAAAGCTGGAAATGTTATGTATGTAGACAGTTTAAAGTATAACCTATTGAGTGTCATTCAAATGTGTGATAAAGGAACTGAAGTGGTGTTTCCATCAAACAGATGTGTTGTTCGTGAGCTTGATACAGGAGAGATTGTGATCAAAGGTACAAGAAATCAAAACAACTTATACATACTCAAGGGAGGACAACAACAATGCTATCTAAGAAAAAATTATGAAAACTGGTTGTGCCATAGAAGATTGGGACATCTAATATTTTCTCAAATAAGAAAAGCATGCAGATTCAAGGTTGTTCGTGATCTTCCAGATATCAGCATCTCAGAAAATACAATATGCAAACCATGTCAAATCAGAAAGCAAACTAGAGTTCACTTCATGGAAAAGGAAGGGTCAGCTAGTAAGCCTTTTGAACTTGTTCATACTGATTTATGTGGATCATAAAGGAAAAAGTCACCTCCTGGAGAAGAATACTTTATTCTGTTCATTGATGATTTTTCCAGAATGTGTTGGATAGGTCTTCTCAAGCATAAAGATGAAGGTTTTGAAAAGTTCCAAGCCTTCAAAGCTTTGGTTGAAAATGAATCAGATCAAAAAATCAAATGCCTCAGATCTAATCGAGGAGGGGAATTTACCTTCGATGAATTCTTTCACTTTTGTGAAAAACATGGAATAAAAAGGCAGTTCTCCACCGCAAGGACTCCTCAGCAAAATAGTGTGGTTGAAAGAATGAGCAGAATACTTCAACAAATGGCTCAAGCTATGCTAGATGAATGTAGAAATCCTACAACCTGCTGGGGTGAAGTTGCATTCGCTCCCATAACTATTCTCAACCAAGCAAATGTTCGGGTAAACAACACTCAAACTCCACATGAACTTTGGTATGGTAAGACTCCTATTGTAAAATACTTTAAAGTTTTTGGAAGCAAATGTTATATCAAAAGGAGTGATGAAAAACTTGGTAAGTTTGAACCCAGAGCAGATGAAGGTGTTCTTCTTGGTTATTCTTCCAGAAGTAAAGGATATAAATGTTATAATAAAAGACTTGGAAAAATTGTTGAAAGTATTAATGTTGTAGTTGATGAAGCATGCAAAAATCTAAAATAGATAAAATCAAAAAAAGATTATGACAATAAAGAATATGGGGATTATTTTCCCACATCAAATCAAAATCATATTGAAGAAGAAACCAATGAAGCACCAGAAGAAGAGATAATGGTAGAAGAAAAGACTTCGTCCAAGTATGTTCAGAAAAATCATCCAGAAACTCAAATTTTAGGGGAAAAAAAGGTAGGTATACAGACAAGAAGAACTATTACAGGGACCTCAAGTTATCTAGTATTACGATCCTCCACCGAACCTCAAAATGTAAAAGAAGCATGCAATGATGAATGTTGGGTCAAGGCCATGGATGAAGAACTTGAGCAAATGAAAAACATGATACTTGGGAATTAGTTCCTAGACCTCATGATAAAAATATTATAGGAACTAAATGGATATTCAAAAACAAGCTAAATGAAAACGGAGAAATCATTAGAAACAAGGCCAGAATTGTTTGTAAAGGGTACACTCAACAATAAGGTATATATTTTGAAGAAAGTTTTGCACCTATTTCCAGACTTGAAGCCATAAGGATGTTTCTTGCTCTTTATAGCTTTCAGAAATTCAATGTATACCAAATGGATGTAAAATCAGCCTTCCTGAATGGAGATTTAGAAGAAGTTTATATTGAACAACTAGAAGGATTCATTCTTAGAAATGATGCAAAACTTGTATGCAGACTCAAAAAGGCCCTCTATGGTCTGAAACAGGCTCCAAAGGCCTGGTATTACCACCTTGGAAAATATATACACCAACAAGGTTTTACAAAAGGTTCAGGAGATAGCAATCAATATACAAAGATTGAAATTGATAAATTGCTAATTATTAATGTTTATGTTTATGATATCATTTTTGGTAGCAATGAAGAATCCATGAGTCAGAATTTTGCTTCAGTAATGCAGCAAGAATTTGAAATGTCCTTGCTTGGTGAACTTACCTATTTTCTTGGTCTACAAGTTCAACAAAATAAAGATGGTATTTTTCTTTCACAAACCAAATATCTCAAACAGATCTTGAAAAGGTATGGAATGGAAGATTCTAAACCTATATGTACCCCGATGGTAACAGGATGCAGTCTCAGCTCAAATGATGGATCAACAACAGTACATCAACCAACTTATAGATCCATGATTGGCAGTTTGCTTTATTTAACAGGTACCCGGCCTAACATCATGCATTTAGTAGGAATAGTCGGAAGATTCCAAGCAAATCCAAAGGAATCACACCTTCAGGCAGTCAAAAGAATTTTCAAATATCTTCAAGGAACTCAAGAATTTGGTTTATGGTATCCTAGAGATGAAGATCTTACTCTTCATGCATATACAGACGCAGATTGGGCCGGAAGTGTTGATCACAGAAAAAGCACTAGTGGTGGTGCATTCTATATGGCTTCCAGGTTGGTGTCTTGGTTCAGCAAGAAACAAAGTTCAATTTCTTTATTTACAGCTGAAGCAGAATATGTGGCTGTTGAATCTTGTTGCACACAACTACTTTGGATGATGCAAACCTTGCAAGACATTCAGATCACATATAATCCTCCCATCTCAATTCTATGTGACAATACAAGTGCCATAAGTATTTCAAAGAATCCAGTCATGCACTCCAAGACCAAGCACATACTCATCAAATACCATTTTCTACGTGAACGAGTGCTTGAACAAAAAGTAAAATTGGAGTATGCTCCCTCCAAAGAACAGGTTGCTGATATATTCACTAAACCACTGCCCAAAGAAACATTTGAATATCTCAAACAAAAGCTGGGAGTATTTGCTGCATCATCCTACTGTTAAATCTAATTTTTGTAGAAAAAGGTTATTATACATGTGTTTGATGAAGTTGAATCTCGTACACACGTGGGTTTCTGTGGGACAAGGAGCATATATGTTTTTCAGACAAGAAAATAGTGGGGCAAGGTCTAATATGGGTGCTCTGTCTGATGTTGATGATCACAGTCTATTGATATGCTATGTTCATTAATTTTTATCTAGCTAACAAAGATGCCTTGATCATTGAATTGTTAACAATGCACAGGTAGCAGGGATTCAGGGGGAGCATTAACCTTCACTCGCATTTTGCATTGTTGGCATTATCGTTGTTGAGTCTATTTATGGCTTCAGACATTTATACCTTTTGTTGCTTAATTCATGTAAAAGTCTAGGATGTGATATGTCTTCTCATACATTTGAATGAGTCCTATTGGACAAATGATGTAATTGGTATCCCCACTTTGCATAATATGGATGATGTAATTATATTTTTGTCATGTATAAACAATTGGTATATCCCCACTTGGTTGGGTGGATGAGTCAAATTTGGTATATCCCCACTTGGTTGGGAGAAGAATGTATGTATGAGTCGCTAGTGATAGGAAGGTCATACTCACATAGTTAAGTTATAGAGTCATGTTACTCTTTTGGAGAATACTTTTGTAGACTCTGCTTGTGATCAGGGGGAGCATGGATGTTTTCAGTGCATATCAGCATGTACAAAGAGGAGCTCAATCAGACAATTCAACATGTACTTAGGGGGAACATGGAAAACATAGGGGAGAGAATATCTTGGTCTGCCCTTTTCCCTTGATGTCAAAGGGGGAGAGTGTCTTGGTGTTGTTGTTGCCATCAAGTCCAAAGGGGGAGATTGTTGGCATTATGATACAGGTGCAATCCTTGATGGCAACTCACACAGATGAAAGTTCACAGTGCAACAGGTCAATAGCAAAGGATTACAGATCAGACTCCAAAGAATGAAGAGAGGTATACGTTAGTTCACTTTGTCCACGACGCGTATACACGCGGTTTAACAGAACAAAAGTATCGTATAACGTATACACACACTTTCACAAGAGGAAAAGAACGTACATGTTGGAAAACCAATTTTTTGGTCCAAGGTATTTGATCCAAGGTATTTTGGTCCAAGGTAATTGGTCCAAGGCATTTGGTCCAAGGTATTGACCCTAGGTATTGGGTCCAAGGTATTGGTCCTAAGTGGTTTTGGTCCAAGGTATTGAGAAAGGCCTAAGAGTATATAAGGATGAGAGGATCATTAGACTAAGGTGTGCAAGTATTGAATATCTTCTGAAGTGTTAGATCATATATGCAGGTTATGAGCCTCTAATGCATTGCTTGATTTGATCTAAGGATGCACCCCTGTGGTTGATGATGGTTGATGGATCGGGATCATAAAGACTTAAATATATTATCATAATATGGTTTGATCATGGATAATGAAGATCTGAATACTAACGCATGTTTTATTCTGTAAATGATATGATCTGGGTATGACTGAAGTCTAGAATGTTTGTGAAGTTTTAAGTTAGCATTTGTAGATATGTACGTTATTTCGCTTTGGTAAAAGCATGTATACACACTGGTTTGACACATCGAAGTAGCATATACCTTATGAACTATAATTTTTGAAGTTGCAGTTGGTTATGGTTGTTGATGCAAAGTTCTGGGTTTTGCTTTATGTTCTAGTGACTGGATTCTGATCACAGTGTTTAGATTGATTGATTGTGATTTGCTGCAATAATGATGGATGATATCTAATGATGGATCAGGATCATAATGACTAATCATTATACGATCTGATGAGCTATATTTGATTGCTAACACATATTTTATCCTTTATATTTGATGATCTAGGTATGTCTAAAGTCGAGAAGTGTAGTGAAGTTATAAGTAAGTATTTGCAGATCTATACGCTGGTTCACTTTGATGAAGCTACGTGTACACGCTAGTTCGGTTGTTCCAAGTTGTGTATACACTTTGATGCATGTTTTTGAGGTTACAACTAGTTCTCAATGATGATGTAGTATTCTGGGCTCAGATTTCTGTACTGGTTACAGTGATCATTTTGTTCCAGTGGATTTGTTGAAGTTGATTAAGTATGAATGAATGGTTGATTCAGTTGTGTCAGAGGTTTAGAGGTTGTCAGTGATTGACTGAGTTTGGTTAATTCAAAGAGAGATGATTGAGTTTCAATGATTGGTTGATGTAGATGTAGTCGATGGTTGTATTCCAATGATGATTTATTCTAAGCTTCAATTTTGTTGATGGGCCCAGAATGAAAATTGGATGAAAAGAGGCCTTCATGTGTATTTTTTTGTACTAGGAGCATCCATTCTGAAAATTTATGAAACGTGGTCCCTGGAGGAAGAAGTAAGTTTGTAACCTTCTGTAGGTCGGTGCCTACGTACTAGTAAACATATCGGATAGTACAAGGGCTAGGGGGTTGTAGCTCCCTTCCAGTAGAATCTGGAGAACAAGAGAAGGTTGTAACCTTCTGTAGGTAGAAGTCTACGTACTGGTATGATTCTACACTAATACAATGTTGTAAACATATTTCTTATTATTAAAAGAAGACATAGATGACAACAGCAAGTGGTTTTCACCCACATGGGTTTCCAACTTAAATCTTGGTGTTCATGTGTGTTGCTTATGCGCGATGCTTTATTCTGCTTTTACTGCACTGTCTAATAAATCTCTGATATACTGGTTTAAGCTCAACACATGATAAACTGTCTAAATCACAAGTTCTCTGCATATACGCTGGTTTATTTAATCATATTCAAGTGTACATGCTAATTCAATTCACTAAAGTAGCGTATATAAATTTGTTGGGGAAATGAAATAATTGATATGATAATACTGATTCACCCCCCTCTCAGTGTTATTTCCAATAGACCCACCCTCTTATCTTTCTTCCTCCCCTCATGTAACTTGAAAGAAAATAACTGATTCATGGGGTTAATGAGACCCACCCACTCATAAACTAAAAAGCTAGTGATTGGTACCACGCCAAATACATAAAGAAGAAATGATAAATTATGTAAAATAAAATATGAGATTTAGAAACTATGTAGCATATGTGGTGAATTGTGTTAAAAAATTATATATTACAGAGTAATGGAACACATAAAATATTGCAGAAATATAAACACAAAAAAACACATAAAACAAGAGAGACAAAGATATATGTGGTTCACCCATTTTGGGCTACGTCCACAGAGAAACAACCAGCCCTTCTTTTATTATATTATCCAACAAACTGAAGAGATACAACCTACAGCAGATCTGCTGTAACACCCTCTTCACTCTCAATCTCCTCTCTCTTCCTCACTCAGAGTACAAATCTACATAGACGCGATACAATTCCCTCATATATAGTGAGGGGTTTCCTTCTAGGGAAAAAAACCCTAAATTAAACATAAATTCTACCATCAGATCTCTGCCTAATGAACAACCCAGATTGACTAGAAATTACTATACTTTTACAAGGCAATTTTACATCTATTCTTAGCTTCGGGGGCATTGCCCCTGAAACCCTCCACCAGGGGGTGGGCTCCCCAAAGGTCGCAACGCCCCCCCCCCCGCCCCCCCCCTACATCAAATATTTTATGGGCAGCGTTGCTGCCCCATTTCGAATTGGGGTCCAATGCAGCGATACCTTTGAATACAAAAGATAATCTGACTCCACACCTAACAATCTCTCACTTGGAGACTGATTATAGCAACTGCACTGTTTCTTCATTTGCTGGACAATGACTCCTCTTTGGACCTGGCTATTTCTCATTTTCTTCATCATACTTGAAGACCAATTGAAACTGAGCATATTCTCAGTTTCTCCCTAGTTACAACTTTTGTTAGCATATCCACAGGATTCTGGCTAGTGTGTATCTTTTCTAGCTTCAACTCTCCATCTTCCAACACTGATCGTATGAAATGGTACTTGAGCTATATGTGTTTAGTCCTAGAATGAAATGCTGAGTTCTTTGCAAGATGAATGGCACTTTGGCTATCATTGTATAACGTGCCCATATCATGCTCCTTACCCAATTCACCCATAAACCTTTGTAACCAAATCATTTATTTACTAGCCTCTGTAGCAACAACATCCTGTGCTTCTGTGGTTGAGGGTGCAACAACACTTTGGATTTTTGAAACCCAACTAACAGCTGTTCCACCTACAGTAAATACATATCCTGTAGTGATCCTCTTATTATCTCTGTCACCTGCCATATCTGCATCAACATATCCTTGTAGAGAAATGTTTGAACAACCAAAGCATAATGCTTGATTTGTGGTACCTTTCAAATATTTGAGAATCCATTTCACTGCCAGCCAATGTTCCTTTCCTGGATTGTTTATGTACCTACTTACAACTCCCACTGCATGTGCAATACTAGGCCTTGTGCAGCTCATTACATACATTAAGCTTCGAATTGCTAATGCATATGGAACTTTATACATATAATCCATGTCTTCTTGGGTATTTGGGCACATTTCCTTACTAATTTTAAATGGCTAGAAAAAGGCGTACTAACTGGTTTTGCATTATGCATATTAAATCTTTTCAACATCTTTTCTATGTACTCATTCTGAGACAATGTTAATTTGCGATTTTTCCTGTCTCTAGTTATTCTCGTACCAAGGATTTGTTTTGCAGCTCCCAAATCCTTCATTGCAAATGAATTTGCCAATTTTCTTTTGAGCACATTTATTTCCTGCATGTTAGACCCTGAAACAAGCATGTCATCTACATACAATAACAATATAATATAGCTTCCATCATTTTTCCTTTTTCAGATAAGCACAATGATCAGAGTGACATCTAGTATAACCTTGTTCAGACATAAACTTGTCAAATTTTAGATACCACTACCTTGGAGCCTGTTTTAAGCCATACAAGCTCTTCTTCAACCTGCACACAAGTTTCTCCTTCCCTTTCACTTCATATCCTTGTGGCTACTGCATATATATCTCTTCTCCAAATCCCGGGAGAAAGGTTGTCTTTACATCTAACTGCTCAAGATACAAATCTTCAACTGCTACTAGACTTAAAATAGTTCTGATTGAAGTCATTTTAACAATAGGAGAAAATATTTCATCAAAATAAATACCTTTCTTCTGTGCAAACCCCTTCACCACAAGTATAGCTTTGTACCTCTGTTTTCCTCCATCTTCTTCCTTCAACCTGTAAACCCATTTATTTTGCAATGTAGTTTTACCTGCAGGCAACCTGACTAAGTCCCAAGTCTGGTTATGCATTAAGGAGTCCATCTCTTCTTCCATGTCTAGCTCTCACTTTTTCCTGCTTTCAACCTACATTGCTTCTTCATAACATTCAGGTTCACCAGAATCAGTCAACAATAAATAATATAATGAAGGAGAGTATCGTTTAGGGGGTCTACTTATCTTGGTAGATATTTTAACACCACTTTTAGGTGTTTGGGGTGCTTGTCGTTGTTGTGGTGGTTGCTGTTGTTGTGGTTGTTGATTATTATTATTTTCAGGCACCTTTACTTTTTCAATGATCTCATCAAGAACTGTGTATTCCTTGTTTTCTTTTTCCTACAACTAATTCTTATACAAAACCTTTTCATTGAATATTACATCTCTGCTCCTCATGATTTTGTGATTTTCATAATCATATAAGTGATAACCAAGATCATTAACACCATATCCAATAAAGGTACATTTCTTTGATTTTGCCTCAAGCTTTGTTCTATTTTCTTTATTAATATGGACAAAAGCCTCACAACAAAAAGGCTTTAAAAAGGAGCAGTTTACCTCTTTACCTGTCCATGCTTCCTCTGGAACACCACCATCCAAGGAACTTCAAGGCCCTCTATTTATTAGATAAACAACGGTATCTACAGTATCTGCCCAAAATTGTAAAGGCAATCCTGCATGCAATCTCATGCACCTTGCACACTCCATGATTGTTCTGTTCATCCTTTCTGACACACCACTTTCTTGTGGTGTTCTTGGAACTGTATTCTCTCTACAAATTCCATGTTCTAAATAGTACCTTTCAAATTTGTTGCTGCAATATTCACCTCCATTGTCTGATCTGAGACACTTCAATTTCTTTCCTGTCTCAATCTCAACCAAAGCTTTGCATTTCTTGAAAGTATCAAATACATCATATTTATTGCGAATACAATAAATCCAGGTTTTTCTGGTTGCATCATCAATAAAAGTAACATAATAATGAGAGCCACCAAGAGATGATACATGAGCAGGTCCCCATACATCTGTATGCACAAGCTCTAATTTTTTGCTCTTCTTTTCTTTCCCAACTCTAAAGAATCTGACTCTCTTCTGTTTTCCATAAACACAATTCTCACAGAATTTTAAATCAACATGCTTCAAACCTAGCAGCAAATTTCTTGAGTGAAGAATCTGCATCCCCTTCTCACTCATGTGCCTGAGCCTATGATGCCACAATGCCATATCTTCTCCTGTAGAGGTTAAAGCATTAACAGAATTAGAAATACCATTGCATAAATACAATGTACCAACCTTTTCTCCTTTTGCTATTACCAGGGATCCTTTAGTGACCTTCCAGGTTTTATTTGTGAAAGTACTTACACAACCTTCACCTCCCAACTGTCCTGTTGAAATCATATTTTTCCTTAGATCTAGAACATGCCTTACCTCCTTTAATAGCCACTGATTTCCATTTTGCTGTTTTATGAAAACTGTACCCATTACAATGATTTTATAGGGTTTATCATCACCCAATCGAACCCGTCCAAAATCGCCTTGAACATAATCATGAAAATGTTTCTTATCAAGTGTGGATGGAATGAGGCCCCTGAATCTACCACCCAGGCATCAATAATATTTTCTAAAGAAAGAATCAAAGCATCTTGCAACACATCACCTGTTACATTCGCTTCATGATTAGTTTCTTGTTGCACATCTCCTTCTTTTCCCTTCTGAGACTTGCAGTCTTTCTTCAGGTGTCCTTTGTTCCCGCATTTCTAGCACACTATCCCCGATATCGACTTGGATCTACTTTTTCTTGACTTACTGCGATATCTTGGGCTCTTTCCTCTTTCCATTTTTCTTCCCCTAGTATTTGCAGTCAAAGCATTACCTGATGTCTCACCAGAGCTTTTCCGTCACATTTCCTCGCTAAGGATTGCACTGAAAAAATCACCAAACTTTAAAGTACTAAATCCAGAGACAGAGTTACTAATGGCAATAAATAAACAATTCCAACTTTCTGGAAATGAGCACAGAAATAACAGAGCCCTGACTTCATCATCAAAAATTACCCCTACAGAACTTAACTGACTTGTAACTATACTAAAATAACTTAAATGGTCTACAACAAATCCACCTTCTGACATCTTCATATTAAATAAACGCTTCATAAGAAATACCTTATTTGAGGCTGAGGGTTTTCTTATAGTTTGGCCAATGCCTTAATCAAACCCTCTGTTGTTGTTTCCTTCGAAATGTTGAATGCGACCGACACTGCGAGGCACAACCATACTGTTCCGAAAGTAAGTACTTGTGTGGCACTAGTGATTATGGACAACAGTGAAGCGGGTTTTCAGGTATTTGTGTGGCATTAGTGATTATGGTTTGTGCTACCAAGGAAGACCAGGATTGAGCAGAGTTTTTGATATCCATGGCTTTGTTGATGCAACTTAGGCTGGAGATCTAGATCAGAGAAGATCTACAAGTGGGTATGTGTTTAACCTATTTGGAGGTGCAATCAGTTGGATGAGTAAGAAACAATCTTTAGTGGCAGTATCAACTACAAAGGTAGAATACGTGGCAACCACTCATGCAAGCAAGGAAGTAGTTTGGTTGCAGAGATTGTGTTGAAGTATGGTGTTAATACAGGGAGCTATAAGGATATACCGTGACATCCAAAGAGAAAATTTCTTGGCAAAGAACCCTGCTTATCATTCAAAGACAAAGCACATTTATGTTCAGTATCACTTTGTGATGGATATGATAGAAGACAAAAAGGTGTTTCTAGTAAAGGTGGACACTTTGAGGAATATTGCAAATGCATTGGAAAAAATTGTGAGCTCTAAGAAGTTGTCTTGGTGTAGAGAAAAAATGGGCGTTGCAGGGCTGGATAAATGACTAAGCTCTTCTGTGGCCCCTCGTGGAAAGAAAACAATAAGTGGGAGAATGTTGGGTTGTGTTATATTCTTTCCATGACTAGCCACCCTAGTTAACTGGGAGATTAGAGGGCAGGAAGAGACCCCCCTTCGTTGCACCGATTACGCATTAGGGGGATCATGGGGGGGGCAGTGGCATCACAGGGAGGGCAAGTAGCCCCCCTCTATGAGGTCCGGGGTAGCGTCTTGGGGAATTTTTTTTTTGGACCCTATATTAGGTTGACAAACCTACCAATGCTTTTGTGCATGGTTTTCGCACATGGTTTTGAGTGCGATGGTTTTCGGTCCATGGTATTGGATGCTTAGACATGCATAAATATGTATTGTAACATTGAAAGGAACATAATGAAAAATCAAGCTGGTAGTCCCGGTGTTTGGATCCAAGGAAAAATCTCTACCTATATGTGTTTTATGTGTTATGCTCTTGCTTTGTTTATTTTCTGTGTTTCAGAATTTGTATGCAAGTAATTTCTATACGGGGTTAAAACCTACAAGTATGTAGCTTGATTTTTATACTTTGTTCTGGTAGAACTAGAATGATATATGAATGGTTTTGGTAAACTGAATTTGAATATATGAATAGCTTTGATAAATTGAATTTGAATATATTAATGGCTTTGATAAATTGAATTTGAATTTGAATTTGCAAGTGGATATGGTGATCCTGTTCAATGTTATTCAACAACCCCACGAAAATCAAAACTAATTATCTTAAATTTGATGTTGGATTTGATGGAATTGCAACGTTGATCCTATAAGCTAATAGAAGACATGTATCCTCTATCAAGATCAAATTCAATTCGGCAGTGGGATGAAGATCATCTCTTCAGTGGGATGTCAATCAACCTAAAGTGTTGTAGCATATTATTCCAGGAGGAAATGAATATCCGACGCTTGTATTATCAACACACTGTTGTAATGTCTCACCTTTGTAAGTAATTCCTTTCAAGCCTCCTCGGTCTTTGAGTTTTCCAAAGCTGAAGAAAGTTCGTAAGTGGCATACTTAGCTTTTATTTTAGTAGTAGTTATTATTGCCAATGTTGATCGACTTTTATGAAGTTCAACATTCAAGCTTGTTGCTACTACTTCTGCATCATCCTCCTTCTGCCTTATTTTTTCTAATTCCTTTCTGACCCGCTCTAACTCATTCTTTAGAGAATCCATACAAACTCTTGAAGTGTAATATTTTTGTGTTACTTCCACCATGCTCTCCTTTACCTCCTCAAGCTCTACAAAAAGTGATTCTAAAGAAGAATTCACAACATGTGCTACATGTTTACTTTTCTCAGTCTTGGATTTTAACTTACATGGTTTATGATTATCTCTATAAGTTTCTTTAGCAACCTTGGACCGGGATTATTTTTCCAAAATTATCTCCTTTTCAAAATTTTCCATGATAGTCAACTTAGCCTCTAGATACTTAGTAGCATCACTTTCTTGCCTCAAATTCTCCAATTACTTCCTTCTTTTTTCTATTGTTACTTCTACTTGTTGTGCTTCAACATCCTTCTTGAGTAGAATATTGATTTGTTCCTTTTGATTTGTAATTTCTCACCTTTTTCGGTAAATCAAGTTCAAGTTCTGCTCTTACGCTGATTGTAAAAACTCTTGAATCCATACAAACTCTTGAAGTGGACTCTTTTTGTGTTACTTCCAACATGCTCTTCTTAACCTCCTTTACCCCTACAAAAAGTGATTCCAAAGAACAATTTGTTGGGTGTGGAGCCTGATTATCTTCTATACTCAAAGGTATCGTCGCATTGGACCCCAGTTTGAAATGGGGCGGCAATGTTGCCCGTAAAATATTCGTTGCAGGGGGGTCCAGAGGGGGTTTCGGGGGCAGTGCCCACGAAGCTAAGAATAGATGTAAAATTGCCTTGTAAAAGTATAGTAATTTCTAGTCAATCTAGGCCATTCATTAAGAAGAGATTTGATGGTAGAAGTTATGTTTAATTTAGGGCTTTTTGCCCTAGAAGACAACCCCTCACTATATATGAGGGAATTGTATTGTGTCTATGTAGATCTGTACTCTGAGTGAGGAAGAGAGAGGAGATTGAGAGCGAAGAGGGTGTTACAGCAGATATGTTGTAGGTTGTATCTCTTTAGTTTGTTGGATAATATAATAAAAGAAGGATTGGCTGTTTCTCCATGCACGTAGCCCAAACTGGGTGAACCACATATATCTTTGTCTCTCTTGTTTTATGCGCTTTCTGTGTTTATATTTCTGCAATATTTTATGTGTTCCATTGCTCTGTAATATATAATTTTCTAACAACTGATATTAGAGTTGAAAGTCTAATTGGCCGATAAACTTGTAGGAGAGAAGGGTTCCTGGTTCGAGTGGGAGCAATGGCGGAAGATGGTAGGTTTAGGGTCAAAAAATTCAACGGCCAAAACTACCAGCGATGCAAGATGCAGATGGAAGATTATGTGTATCAGAAAGATCTGTACCTACCATTGGGTGGAAAAACAAAGATGTCGTTGCGTATGACAGATGAAGAATGGAACCTTCTCGATAGAAAGACACTCGAAACAGTATGGTTTTGCCTCGCAGCGTCGGTCGCATTCAACATTTCAAAGGAAACAATGACAGAGGGTTTGATTAAGGCATTGGCCAAACTATATGAAAACCCTCAGCCTCAAATAAGGTATTTCTTATGAAGCGTTTATTTAATATGAAGATGTCAGAAGGTGGATCTGTTGTAGACCATTTAAATGATTTTAGTATAGTTACAAGTCAGTTAAGTTCTGTAGGGGTAATTTTTGATGATGAAGTTAGGGCTCTGTTATTTCTGTGCTCATTTCCAAAAAGTTGGAATTGTTTATTTATGGCCATTAGTAACTCTGTCTCTGGATTTAGTACTTTAAAGTTTGGTGATTTTTTCAATGCAATCCTTAGCGAGGAAATGTGACGGAAAAGCTCTGGTGAGACATAAGGTAATACTGTCTTTTGGCGGTCGTACTACCTGTTCAATTGCTCCATCAAACTAATTAGAAATGAGAATACATGCTTGAAAAATGAGTTAAAACACTAATACCCTACTCGAATTACGTGAAAAGTAATTTTAAAGTAGTTTTTACCCCTCATTTTACCATTTCATTTGTATTTGGGATTGTTGGAGCTTTGGAGGTGATTTCCCCCTTGATTTTCACAGCCAATTCCGGGATATTCTATGGATGATTTTCGATTCCGTCTGGACCAGGTAGGAGCTAAACCTGAGCTCTTCAATTGCAATCTTTCCTTTTTGAATTCTGAGCATGTTTTCCTGCTTTTCTAGGCCTCTGGGGTTTGAAAAATTCGTTCTACCCCCATTGCACCCTGTATACATCAAAAGGTGCGATGTATACTACACTGGCCATTGGCTAGTCAGTATGCATCTCACCAAGTACACAGCTGGGGTGCGATGGGCGCAAGGAGGAAAAATTTGCACTATTTTTTCATGGAAATTTTGCTTGTTTTTTGGCAAATCAGGATCCTGACTCTTCTCTTGTTTGTTTTTCAGAGATTCATCGAAGGAAAATGGTTGTTACATGGCGAGAACATGAGCATGAAGAAGAGGACATGGTTCCTTACATGATTTGGGTACGGTAACTGCATTGCAGAACTGTGGTCTACTCAAGTTCTTCCGCATTTCTAGCATGAGGCAACAAATCAACTTGTTGCAATATTTCCTCGATGCATGGGATCCTACCAACCAAGTGTTCTAGATCAGAGGCAAATCCATCCCCATGACTGTTGAGGACATCTACCTTTTGATTGGTTTATTGAGGCGTGATGCCCCTCTCTCACTATCAGGTTCCGCCCGTGGGGGCGAATCTGTGAGGGATTATATTCACCGATACTATAGAGAAGGATCTCAGCTAAGCAGAGATAGCAAGATCAATATCCGAGATGTCACTGACTGGTCCTTGAGGACTATTCTATTCACATTTGCTAGATTGGCTGGTAGCGCGGCTCTTCACTTGGCCAACAGGTCCTATATGTAGTACGCCTTGGAATGTCTTGAACCAAAAGTACTCAACTGGTGTGATGCAGTACTTCCACTGATAAAAGAATAGCTTACCAAGGTGAAAAACGGAAGATCCAATAAATTTGGCTATGGTTCTATTTTGACCGCTTTCACCTTGGAGAGGATCCCACTGATGGAGCCACAGTACATTTCACTTGGTTTGCCACCACCGACTGAGCCATGGATGTAGAGATGGGTTGACCTTATGGCCCGACATGCTTGTCAGTCACAGGTTTCTTTCTCTGATGCCTTCTTCAAGTGGTTCAACTGTTAGTATATGGTTTATGCCAAGTGTCTGTATGCTGGTATGGATTTCCGGGGTGACCTAGATTTGGCGCTGCCGGTTGGCAAGCAGTGGGGTGTCATAGGTAAAATCTCTGACCATATCCTTGTTTATTGCTTTTATAATGTTCTTGTGCTCTCTTTTATCAAGACTAATCAAAACTCATGTGCTCATGTAGATGTTGGACCAGTGCGACCAACAGTGTGCCTGAGAGCAGCAGCTATCGTTCTAGCAGGAGAGGCTGTAGGGAGGGCTGTCCTTCGTGACCTAGATGTGGCCAAGACTCTTGCAGTTTTTTAGGATCAGATCGAGGGTCTCACCCTTGGTATCTCGGATGTGAGGACCGACGAGCTGCCTCTGAGATTACAGTGGCATACCACTGGCGTGCCGAGTTGATGGACTAGGCTTTTATGCATGATTTCATAGGCAGTGACTTATTATCACCAGCACCATTAGACTAGGGTGCCCCCTGGCATTTTGCGTTTTTGGGTCATATGACTGATTTTGTCTTGGACACAGAACACTATGTATAAACCATAAACAGTTATATATATTTTTGATTTTCGGAGCTTTATTTTGGTTCAGTTATATGATCCTGATGCAAATATTGATGAAATGCTTTTCTTTTATGAATGTTGCAAATGTCTATCTAACACATAATTTTCTAATGAATCTGTTAATGTGTTTAAGTTTTTGGAAGTATGTTGATATTGGATAGAATCGAACTGTCTTTCCAAAATCTTGACCCTTAGGAACATATGATAGATAGCTGGATTCCGCACGGAATAGATGCTGATGAGCTATACAATGACGAGTTGTGAGTCTAGCCTGATGACAAGTCAGCATATGCCATGCATGATGGCATCAGAGAGGAGCTCTATCAACATGTTGTATTCAGCGATGTTGTTCGTTTATCGACAAATACATACCCCTCTCAAACTCACCAACTAACTGCTTAGATCAAATATGGCCCAGGCCACAGATGATAGGTTCTGTGAACTATGACTCGTTGCGTCAGCGTATCCAACAAATGACTCCAATAGGTTCAACATCTGCAACAAATGTAAAAGTGGATTACCTAACCAAAATGATCACTCTTAGTGAAAACAAAAATGTAACAAAAGCATATTGAAGAGGTTACTACACTAAGTCAAGCATAGTACCACTTAAGGTACAACTCGTTTCGGGGTTGCGACAGTGGAATCCCATCATAATCCAATAAATCGTAGGCTCCTTTTGCTAATACATGCTTAAAAATATAGGGGCCCATCCATAAAGACTGGAACTTACTTTCTCCCAACTTATTGGACTCCTGGTCGTAAAGTAAGACTAGGTCACGTTCTGAGAAGACATGGGGTTTGACATTCTTGTCAAGTTGTGCCTTGACTCATTTCATTTGTGCTTCGTTAGCCAAGGCGGCATCGCGACAGGTTTCATCTAGTTGGATTAATTCCAAGAAACAAGCCTCCTCTTCTGAAGTTCTGGGGAGAAGGTCGACTGCGAGCTTGAGGGACGAGATTTTGCGTTGAATTGGTAAGATCGCTTCCAGGCCATACACTAACTGAAAGGGCATAAACCTGGTCATATTTCTTACTAATGTTCGGTATGCCCACAAGGCTGAGTACAAGATTAAGTGCCAACTTTGTTTATGGACTCCAATCATCCTTTGTAGCATGTGCTTCAGGACTTTGTTGATCGCCTCAAATTGCCCTTTAGCTTGCGGATAAAATGGAGTAGAGCTATCATGGGATAGTCCTAATTTTGCAACCAACTCAACCATCATGTTTGCGGAAATGCGATCCATGATCTGTGACTATAGCTTGTGGAACACCGAATCTAGGGACTACATGATTGAAAAAGAAAAGAGTAGCCGTTTCGCCACTGTTGTTTAATGCAGGCATCGCCTTGGCCCATTTCATAAAATAGTCAACTACGACTATGATATACCCATGCCCCCTGGCTGAGGTGGTGTTACATGTCATGAAATATATGCTCCATTTGGCAAATGGCCCAACAACAATTACTGGCTGCAGAGGTGCGGGTGGTATTCTGGTTTTGCGATCGAAGATTTGACAAGCATGGCAACTTCTGACTGCGGTTATGAAATCCTTGAACATTGTTGGCCAAAATTATCCTGCTCATAAAATCTTTTGTGTCGTAGTGTAACCAGATTGATGCCCCCCACATGCGCCTAAATGACAATCATTCAGGAATTTTTTGGCCTCCTCATGGGTGAGGCACCTCCGTATAATTGTATCGATACCATGACGGTAAAGCGTATCACTGATGATCATGTAGTATTTTTCTTGGTATCAAGTATGTCGTTGCTCTGAGTGGGAGGTATTAGACCTATATGTTTGGGTCTGGAGATAAATGATTATATCTCCATACCACGGATTGCTTGAAGATATCAGAAACAAAGATTCATCCATGATTGCATCTTTGGGTGTTGAATCGTTGGACGACGATGGGAAGTAACGTAGTAACTTTGTGAAAACCCGGGCTTTCTTTGATTTGGATTTTATGAACTCTAGATAAAACTCTTGTAAAATTGTTATCCATTTGGAATATTTTCCCCCCAGTAATTGTCGCGACAAGATGTAAGTCATGGGGTTGCAATCTGATGAAATGGTAGTTTTTTGAAAGAGGACATAGTGTCAAAAGCTCTGTACTGCTTGAACAGCTGCGAAAGCCAGATTTTCAACATAGGAGTACTTACTTTCTATATCATTTAAGTTTCAACTTAAATAATAGACAATATGTTCAATTCCATTGTCTTCTTGAACTAAAACCATTGCGATGGTTGTATGCGTTGCAGCCAGATACAGGTTAAATTCTCTTTGATAATCAGGATCATACATTAATGATGCTTTTATTAGGGATTCCTTTAGAGCATCAAAGGAAGCTCACACAACCTGGTCCCAGTTGAAGGGTACTTCTTTTTTTAATAGACATGTATAACCTTTAGCAAGTTCGGCATAATTTGGAATGAACGTCCTTAGAAAGTTTGCTTTCCCTTCGAGTTTCTAAATCTGAAGCAAATTTGAAGGTGGAGGCAGATCGATGATTGCCTGAACCTTACATGGGTCGAGGCAAATCCCATCCTTTGAGACTAAAAAGCCAAGTAAATGAGAAGAATTGACACAAAACACACACTTATGTGGATTGAGTCGTATTTTTTAGTGTCGGCAACGTATAAATATTGCTCTCAAATGCCGCAGATGATTGGTCCGCTTTTGCGAATGAGCCGGAAGATTGTCAAGGTATGGTTGAATGATGTTCTTGATGTCATGGAATGCATAATTCATTTCCCTCTGAAAGGTTGCCCCCGCATTCTTTAAACCAAAAGGTAGTTTTTGGTATGCGAATGTGCCCCATAGACAAATAAATGTAGTCTTTGACTGGTCCTGTGGGTAGATATTTATTTGATTATACTCGGAAAATCCATCCATAAACGAAAAGATTTCGCATCCGGCGCATTTATCAATTATCTGGTCAATGAAGGGTGTAGGATAGTTGTCCTTTGGACAAGCTTGATTAAATCCCTATAATTGATGCACACTCTAATCGTTCCTTGCTTTTTCATCACAGTAACAATGTTTGATACCAAATCAGTTAGAGGAACCCGGTAAATGAAACTAGCATGGAGAAGTTTTTCAACTTCTGCTTAATGGCAGCGGGTTTCTTCGGGTGAACCTGCCGAAGCCGTTTTCGTACTGGTTTGACATTTGGATACATCTTAATTTCGTTTTCAACTATGCTCGAGTCAATGCCTGGCATTTCTTCATATGACCATGCAAAGACATCTCTGAACTTGTGAAAGAGAGCGTAATATACTTCCAGTTCTGAAGAAGAACAAGATTTGCCGACATGAATATTCTCTACAACCTCTGGTTTGGTCAAGATATTTACGGCGATAGTCTCTTCAATATTGAACAGGTTTTGCTCAGAATCCACCATATTTATAGTATTTGATAGAAAATCAAAACTGAAGGATGATTTAGGTCGCTGGAACAATATTCTTCTTTTGGAAGATGGGAATGATGGTGGTAATATTCCCATGGTTCCCACTCTATCATCATTGACTAAACAATTCCTTCGTCTGTAGAATGTACATGCAACCAAGGATCTGAGGAGATACCATATTCCTTAGACCTATCTATCCACACATTCGATGAGCATTGATTTGGGTTTGCCTCCCACGCTAAAAACATTGATTGCTACAATATTTCTATTGGGCTTGGAGGCAATACCTGGTGATGATCCATGCTAACATCGTTTTCGGATATCTTCTGAATAAAAGACACCATATTGCAGGTTCCCACCATGGCCACTTCGGCCAGATTGTTTGGAGGCGATAGGGAAAAAATACCCATCAATGTAGGGTCTTTTAGTAGGCCTACTCTGATATTTTGAAGCAACTGAGAGCTTCCGTGGATCATCGGAATGCTTCCTGTAACTTGTGAACTATTGGGGAGAAATGTTTTCTGGTCAATGATTTTAATTCCTCCTTGGAAGGGAAATGCAATTTTTTTGAGATATGTCGACACAATAGCAGCCATAGCATAAATTCAGGGCCTTCCCAGTAGGATGTTGTAATTGAGGTTTCCATCGATAACTTCAACATCAATTTCTATTGTTTTGCCCCCCAGTTCGAATTGCAAGTTAAAATTCCGTATGCAGTGTATGTTCATCCATCAAATGCTTTTAACGTCATTGACGATCGCGACAAGGGTGGTGAGCCTAAATTTTTCCAGCAACTCATTGACATAATACATGTATATGCTTCCTCATCAATAATTGTTCGATGAACAGTTTTGTTGAGGGCTTTCACTTGAATAAGGAAAACAAGTTGAGCTGCTAACTGAGGGTCATATCCTTTATGATTAAAGGCCACAAGATTGGAATCCACTGGGTCAATCCCACCTATTGCTGATAATAGAGCCTGCTTCTGGGAGTGCAATTTTGCAGTACCTCAAGTGTTGACATAGCGGATGGTGATTGGGCCATGTCCTCTACTATATTATAATTTTGTGCTGCTCTGGCACGAGGATTAAATGTCAATTTATGTACTACTCCCTTTGGTGGCTTTATCGTTATCTTAGGAATGATGGGTGGCGCAACTTCGGTCAAAGTTGTTGTCGAACTACTAGGTTGATCAGTAGCCTTGTTGTTCGACAGATGTGGATTCCCGTAATCTTTATTCCTTGTCGATATCAAAGCATCATTTTGTTGTTTTGAAATGGACAACATAAGCACTTGGGATGGGGAAGAATTATCGCTACCAATCAGATTGGTTCTTGGGTTTGGAAACGGATCGGTTAATACCGCTGAGGTTTTTGAACTCTTAAAGAGTTTCTTAACTTCAGCTTTAAGTGGACAATCTCTCGTCCAATGATCCTCATCGCATATCTGACACCCCACAAGGGGTTTCCTTTGCCCAGAAGGGTTTGTAGAAGATTTCCAGGAGCTGACTCATCCTGCTTCTTCTCTTTCCCTTTCTTTTTCTTCTTGCCTCTTGGTTGCTTTGGTTCTTTGCCTTTGTCAGTCGACATGACATTAACCTCTGAGGTGAGAAGTTCCTCATTTTCATTTTGACTAGAAACTGTACGGGCTTTCTTTGATGTAGCCTTTACGATTTTCGTGCTAATCGTACATATCATGCCATCGCCAACATGAGAGTCTTTGTTTGATTTAGGAGGAGAAGGAACGGAAAACTCTGGTCTAGGAGCATCAGGGATTTTGTCGTAGAGTGTGCCAAACTGAGTATAGATCAAGTCTAGATATTGCGCACGAGAAATGACTTGCTCTTCAGTGACGACCCCTACCTTCGCCACATCTTTTGTAATAGAAGGCAACAATGACTTAATAAACTATTCAGCTAGCAGCTAATCAGGAACATATGTGTTTACTCGTCTACGACGACTTCACCACTCATGAATATGATCAGACATGTGAGTGGCTATCGTTTGCTCAAAATTGGTAAGAATTTATGTTCCTGTTTCGTACCTTATTGGTAACTGAAAATGGGTTAAAAAGGTTGTGGCAAGGGCACTGAAGTTATCGAATGAAGCTCTAGGCAATTCAATGTACCATTTTGCTGTCAAACTAGTTAATGTTCGCTGAAAAAGGTGAATCCTAATCGAATCTTCATTGAGAGTGTTGGATGAACACCACAGATGAAAGGTCATCACATGATTTGATGGGTCTTCAACCTGATTTCCATTAAATTTAGGAATATCTTATGGAAGTTTATGAGGAATCACTAGCCACCAAGGGGCATAAGCAATTGGATCGTTTGTTAGCCAATTGAGATCTGGTAACTCTAAAGTCACCACGAAGGGCAATTGTTGATTCAGGTTTGGCGAAGCATACCCAGGATAAGATGGGATCGCCTGAGCAATGGGTCTTTGCATACTAGCATAATGTATTTGATGCTGGTAACTTTGGTAACGCTGCTGGGCATAACCATTATGATATGATTGATGTTGACCATTTTGAATATACGGTTTCCCATTACCCGCAAAGCTTTGTTGCTCAGGTCCTCGGTAAGCTTGTTGGAATTGCGGTTGTTGATAATGTATCAGCCATGGTTGCGAAGCCATTTGCTATTCTCCAATGTTGGCTGTCTAACCAAGATGGGGGTAATTTTACCTGTTTGAACCTCGGTCACTCTGGTTAAGGAGCCACTAATCGGTGAATGTGGTGGTGTCGTGGAGACGAAAGGCTGTTGTATTACGACCTGAGAAACTTAAGGTTGGCATACAACAGGTAATGCTTATACTTGCGACACCGTCACAATAGCCTGTGTAGTGGGGATATTCAACACAGGTAGAGTTGGTTACATTGAGTATACAACTCTTGGTTGTTGAGGCAGTATTGGCACCCAACCACTGGATGTAATTCTAGCATTACCCAAATTCTGTTGTGAACTCTCATATGGTTGTCCTCCCGGAGGGAACAATGAAAGGGCATATTGTCCCCCATATGGCGGTAATCCAGTGCTCAAAGGTAAAATTGGCCTCTAAAGACTGGACTGCCCAAATTGATACTGTTGTGAAGGATCAATTTGCTGGGACCCAACATAAGAGATTCCAAATATTATTCCAGACGAACAAACGGGAACAGACCATACTGTTGAAACAGTCCCTTGGTGGACTCCATCTAGCGGTTGAGAGCTAGTTGGGATAGATGGTATACTAGCGAACATTGTTGGAGTAATAGTAGGACATTCTACTACTGCTGTGCCAGATGACACAGTCCTAGATGTCGGCGGTTGTTCAGACATATCGAGTCTATCAAAAATATTTCCTAGCGATTCTACAGGAACTTGCGATGAAGGGAGACTATCTTCTGATGAAGAAGGATATAGGGTGATCCCAGCTCCAAAATGCGATGGTGTACTGGTTAGAAGATCCTCCTCAATCTCTTCTATAGCAATCAATCCAGGTGGGAGAGGTAGACTGTCAGGTCCGTAAAATATTTCTGGTGCTGAAGAAGGTATAGACTTTGCAGCGACAGATGTTGGAGGGATAACACCTTCTGAATCAGCTGTAGATGGAGCCATTTAAGGAATAGAAGTGTTTATCATTACACTAGGATCAGTTCTAATGTCCTCTTGTGACTACAGAATTTCTTTTGTAGAGGCAGGGATACCAGAAATGGTTGGAGTAACTAGAGTCTTTGAGGATGTCGGAACAAAAGTGCCAAGAAAACTAGGAGACTTTGATCTAGTTAAACGAGTTTGCATGGTCTGGAATAGTTTCGTTTTCGGAGTCAAAGACTGTTGACTCGTTAGTCTCTGCGAACGACAGGGTTTCGATTGAATTTCTTCGACAATTACGGATTACTTGATCAACTCAAAATAAAGAAGAAAATATGATTCCGAATTAAATGAATTTTAGATGCTTTGACACAACTTGCTTTTTCAATTTTTAAGAGTCGATAAAACACTAAAGATGACTCTAGTAGCCTTCGATTTTTAATGAGCCTGAAGTGACAAGTGCTCAAATGAACTTTTTCCTTTAAGGAGTCTGAAAAGGAACGAAAGAGACTACTCTAGAAATCTAGACAGAGGGATTACCAAACCAATCACAAAACTGCAGAATAATTTTTACGGTACGGCAGTCAATCTTCCCAAATGCTGTGTTAAATGCATTGCAATTGATAGGGTGGCAGACACGGCTTCCTAAGGATAAAGAATATAGCCTATTGTGGTCTCCCAATATATACTCGACGGTATGTGGGAGCATAAGTCTGTACTGGCACTTGTCATCTCAAAGAGGAGGAATCACCCAACCTACGATGAAAGCGATAGTTACCAGGCTTTACGATGCCAGAATACGTCTCTAGCCTAGACTTCTAAATGTTGTGCGTTAGATTCCAAAGTGTTTTTATGTTCATTGAATTTATTTTAGAGTTGATATTTCTTAAGAAGTTTTCCTTTAAGGTTCACCGCATGATTTAGATATACAATTCCTAAAATTCAATCTAATATGATAAACAATCATTTATTCTTCTTTTTGCATTGAAAATCCTAGCTAATAAGGAAAGAGAAGCGAGATTCTTTCAACATAGAGCAGGGAGCACACACTAGATGCACTGTCCTAAATCAAAATCATCAAGCAGTCTAAATGCAAATGCACATGCATGTATTTGTTTTCCGCTTTCTTAATGTGTGAATGACAAAAAGAATGCTAAGTACAAATCTGAATTATCTTTTCAAAGCGATGGTACTAACAATTTTCTCTTCAAAAGACGAAAGGAAGACAATGACGACACTTTGTGATTTTGAATTGAAAACTATTTTTGACACTTGAAATACTATTAATTCAAATCAAATACAAGAGTAAAAATGTAATCGACCATCAAGAAGAGTAGGATTCTTTTCTTTGACTGAAAACGACACTTGCAACACTTCCAAATCAAAAGACGACAGTTCGATTAAGCTACTTCTTTGTAATGGAGAACTGTAAATGGCAAACAATACATAAAAACATTCACAATTCTTTGTACAATGGAGGTTGAATAATGCAAAGGAAGGGAGTTTCCACAATGGTATACTAATCACAGACAACAAAACTCATGAATAAAGCTGAAGAGAGTGAAGAAAAAACCAAAATATAGAGGTAGAAACAGTCTTATCTGATCATCGCCCTTATAACACAGGGAAGAGGGATTCATCTCACCTACTGCACACGAGAGGTGCAATGCATCCATATTTCGAAGAGGAGAAGGTGCGATGGTCCAGGGGCGAGACTTGAACTTGGCTTTTGGTCATAGTTTGCAGCTTAGTTCAGCGATTTAGGCCGAGCTAATGATAGTCAGTAAATACAAAGTGTAGGGGTTGATCTAATGAGCTTACTTGAGCCACCACCATGGCAATTAGGATGTTTGAAAGTCAGATGTTTAATTCATAAAATAACTCAGAGATTGATAGAAGTAGCGTTTATCTACTTTGCAGTTGCATAGCAAAAGCAGTTCGAAGGCTAGCTAGCATAACTTCAGGCTCCATCTGTAGTTTATAAAGTAAACGAACTAGAAACAAGCAAACAAACTATTCGCTCCCCAACGGAGTTGCCATTTTGTTATCGGGAAATATAGTGTCCATTCAGAGTTGCTAGTCCCACTAAGACGGTTAGCTATCTTAGAAACAAACTAACTAAAGTTACTTTCATTTTCCTTTATGAGAAGTAGATGAGAGAGAAGAAGAGAGTACCAACCTCAGTCTTTCGCTTGGCTCCTTGCTTGTTTCCTCTCACCCCTGACAGATCTTTGCCACTCCTCCCTTGCTTGTCCCGCTTCAAAGAGCACCTGTAAAGTCAAAGCAACATGATACCATCAAAGCACAGAGATCTACAATCATAAAAAATATAGGACTAGATATATATTGACCACACAAATGCATATACCAACTCAAACATACAAGATTGTGGAGGAAAACTCAAATAGCTTTATTGATAGAAAGAGTAGAAGAGAGGATTACAACCCATTGATCTGACCCAGCGTCATCCTCCCAGCATGAAAGCCCTTCTTGACATCATGAAAATCTTAGATCACCCAACACTATGATGTTCCACAAAGAAACTAACATCACTTCCTTACAAAATACAAGATTCAAGCCTCTGGATCTCTGGGATGAGGGATCTATATATAAATGTTTGTAGGGGGTGAGTCAGCTTTTGGGATTTTTATTGGTGTCCTCTCTCTGATAGTTCTTGGTTCCACTTGGAGATTCATGATCTCTTACTCATCCCTGGGCGAATTCAGAGAGGCAATGTCATAGGAGAAGTTTCTGGAAGATTCCATGATCATCCACCTTGCAAACTGTCTCTGCCATTTGTCTACTCTTGCCCATCTCACCCTACAGAAGGCCTTTTCAATATGCATTGAACTTTTTTCATGTGGCAAGTCACACCCTTAGCACTGAGCATTTTGTATGGTCCAGTTTTGACCAGTTCTGAGCAGTTTTCCATGGAGAACTTCTGGGAGATGATGTAATCAGCTGACCTTGTTCCTCTAGGGTGTGAAACAACACTTTTAGGGACTCAGAAGCCCTTGTTTTATGGACATATACGATTGTGCTTGCAGTGCCCAAATATGTCTATAAAAATATTGCATAGGTATAATGCATGTACATGAATTGAGGTTTGAGATTTTGTTCGAAGTCACAAAGATTAGGGACACTAGATGACGCATTATGTCGGGAAATGGTTTTGTAATGAAGGTAATTGACTCTCTAAATTCAAGGTTCAAAGATTAACCTATTTTTAATTCAACTATTTTTTTTAGTCCTCCTAATTATTATGAGGATATAGATGATAGAGACTCTAAAAAAAAAATATGGTTGACATGTTTATGTGAAAAATTTAGTGTTGGAGGCTTGCTTTTTGTGGAAAAAATTAAATGTATGGGTGAAATGGATGAATTTATATGTACTATGTATAAATCTTACCCAAAAAAGCATATGCTTGGAGCATGGGATCCATGTGGAGGTGAAATTGAATGGTTTAAAGTGCTTAATGTAGCTATGGCAAGCAATTCTTGTTATTATGTCTAGTACAATAGTTTGTTAAAGGGGATTTTCAAAATTAAATCGGATAAAAAATGAGGATAGATCAATACTTTCTTTAAAAACATTAAATATTTTAATGTTTCTCTCTCTTAATGGACCTTGTTATAACCTACTGCAAAATGTTTTTTGGGATGTCAAAAGAGTGCAAAAGAGGAGAGAAGTTTTTAGGCATCCTCCAAGCCTTAAGAGGACTCAAAGTCTAAATCAGACCCTCTCCATTGGAAAGTACTATGAACAGTATCTAATGGTATGTGTAAGTCCAAAAACGGACTCTTGGATCAAAAGATATAGTCTTCTAAAGTTTCAAGGATTCAAGCCTTAGGAAAGAGAGAATATTGGAGGTCCGATATCATCTATGACATATCGAAGGACCAACAACATAGCATATTGGTGCATCATGTATTATAGGTTTGATATATCGAAGGTCCAACAGTATCGGGGATCGGTGATTGACCACCATAGCAACCAGCACATCGGCGATCACATATCAGTGATCACACATCAGGAACACCAAGTAGATCGACGATCGAAATCGGTGATTGCACGTCGGGGATCCAAAACATTGAAGTAGGTAGTTTAGAACATCAAGATATCACAACACTCAGAAATAATCAATCCCAAATTGGGACTTTTGGTAGGTGGAAACCTTTTTAACGTTGGGAAACGAGAAATATGTCGATCGTGTAATTGTCAGGGGATTCAAAAATAAGTTTGCAAAGGATATTGTCTAATTATTCCTTTCAATACACTCCTTGGATAGGATCTCTTTCTCTCTTCAACCTAATAAAGCTCTTGAGATTAAACATGCTCACTGATTGACATCTTCAGCTTGGGCCTTACCTCTTGGATTTCGTTTTCAGAATGATGAAGGAGGGCTTGAACCATCATCCTATCCTTTAGATTCACTCCCAGTTTCATGATCAACTCCTTGAAACTCTCATTGTGCATGTGAAGAGCTCTAGAGTTAGATCTCTCTTTCTTCAACCTGTTCGCAACATTCTCTAGCAAATTATTAGTTTTGCTGATAATCATTGCATTATTGTTGACATCATTATTAAGGAAACTTTTAGGGGCTAATATTTGTAAGTGGGCTAATTTTCCATGATTTTTCCAAAAAAGTGATTTGTTAATTTACACTTTTTCTAAAAATGATTTGCCCAAGTTTTATAGTATAAAATTATTTCACCTTAAAAATCGCAAATATTTTATATAGGGACTATATAAAATTATTACAAATTTAAATATTATTACAAAAATATCAACAAACTTTTGGAGATTTCATATTATGGACTAGTGAGATTCGCCAAGGTTTCTAAACTTTCAGATAAATTTCCATGCTTAAAATTTTCCTTGCTCATTATATAACATTTCTCCAACTTGTTTGTGGAAATTTATTTTATCTGGCAAGGGAACACTTGCTAGATAGAATGTATCATCCAAAGCTTTAAAATAGGAACCTAAAGGCAAAGATTGTGCAAATGGGTGTTGTAGTGAAAACTTCATTTGATTCTATTCTAAATCCATAGCATTCAATAGTTTGGTATGATAGGGTACGGAGTAGGGTGCCATTTTCTGTTGTATATACTCCCTCACCTTTTTGTTTCTTTGTTCACTGACCTTTCCAGTGGACTAGTTTGACTTAGTAGTAGTAGCATCGTCTTTAGCACCACGAACATCTACCTATGAAGAGGATGAAGAAGTAGCCTAAGATGGATCCTCCAAGGTCACTTGGAAACCTGATTGGTCTAGCCCTATTTCGACTAGCGTGGTCTCAAAATATTCTTCTTTAGACTCTTGATTTCTTTTCTTTTTATTTACATATATGCCCTCCATCTCGGTGTCTCCATCTTGGTCAACAGTTCTTTTTGGTTCTTTGTTCATGGTCACTAGGGAATCGATCTCCATTTCTATATTCAGAGGCCATGAATCAAAATTAGCATTCCATTTGATTTCAAGCCTGGACTCATGTTCATAAGTTGAAGCTTTTATCTTCTCTCTCCTTCGGGTAGTGACACCCTTAGGATCATAATGCCAGATATCTCCCTGGTCAAACTCCATCCTTTTTAGTAAGGCCTCAACAACCTTGAAGGCCCGCCTTGAATTTACAATAAAAGGCCCCACATGCTTCCCCAATTTAAGCATATGTCCTTTCATTGCAGGGACAAAGTGGAGCTGGTCTACACTCAGGCTTTGCCCAATGAATTATAGAGTAAAATTTCTCATTGGCATGAACATTAGTAGGTGGTAAGGAGGAAGCTCACAGTCGTAGACCCTGATTTCTTTATAATTCTCAAAATGATACCAGTCCTCCACCCAAGTGTCTTTTTTAAGTTAGAGAAGCTCTTTTTGTTGAGGACGAATTCTGGTTGGAGAGACACCATGGGTGGCCTTATATGCAATGGCCATATAAGTTGATATGAAATGAGAGTAGTCATCAACGTTTGGTCTCCTCCTAACTGCAACATCCCAATCAAACACAAAATTCCTTTGTTTTGTGCAAGTAATCACACTAATACCCAAGCACTCGAAATCATCGATGTGAGTGTACATGAACGAGTAGAATAATGGTGGATAATATTTGAAATAGGTCGTGGTGGGAAGGTGATGTAGCTGAAAGCTTATGGCTGCAGATAGATAAGACATGATGTCAAATAAGCAACTGTGCTGCATCATTTGGTGAAGAAATCCCAAGACGACTTTGTTGGCCATATTGGCATCATCCTCCCCTAGTGAACATGAAATTAAAGATAGGATGGGCTGAACTGGTTCAAAGAAGAGGGTGACAGGGAATTTATCGATCAAAGGTAAAGATTGCAAGTGCAGGACCAGGATCATTTTTAGGAAGGACTATTTCTCATTAAGTGGAAGGGTAACATAGTCATAGACTAGGGTTACATTAGTGAAATATTGTAGCTCAAGAGAGGTGGGGTAAACCAGGGCCTTTTGAATTAATTCCAGAGTCACTTCGAGTATTTTGGCTATAGAGGAAGAAACAAAGAAGTTTTTCTCATCGATATATAGTGTAGTCAGCTAAGAGATGAATTCATGGAAATAATGTAGAGAAGGCAGGACTTGATAATACAGATTGGATTTGACTACCCAAAATGTTTCTTCCCCCCTTACATGATTCCCAAAAAGGTAAAAATAGAGGTTGGCGAGGCGGTAGGCACGTACCAAGTCGACAATTTGGGCCTTTGTGTCAATGAGGGGTTCGAAGCTAGAAGAGGGTTTGACTTCATGGGTTTTCGAGGTTTCATGTGTTCTATTCTTTATTTTAGGAGCATATGAACAAATTACAGGTGGTTTTGGATGATAGGTTACATGGTTTCCGTAGATGTGGCTGAAAATGACATCGGGGGTAGGTCCATGGGTGGTCTAGGCACTCAAACGGGGTCCTATGTAGGCAACTGATGGGTGAGAGTGCGCGTGGAATTGGAGAGTGAACTTTGAGAATATGAGGCGGGAGAGCATCATTTTATATTAGGATGGGTGACAATCAGTGATCTGAAAATGAGATCATAGATTAGTTTTAAGGTATTACAGACTCATGTGCAGGATTTGCCTATATTACTTAGTGCAATGGATCGAAAAGATTGTGAATAATATAAACAATGAGCTGTTAGAGAAACATAATAGACAAACACACATAACACAGCAAATAATCAAGGAGTTCACCCAAAACTCTTGGGCTACGTCTCCTGGTCCAGCCTTTAGTGGTGACCTCTCTATTATGTATTCAAGAGCAGAGTTTTTACAAATGTGAGCTCAAAACAGTCGTTCTCTATTTACACAGAGAAATACACAGAAACACTGTAAAAATCTGCCCAAATGCCTTTTATCGAACCTGAAATATTATCAATTCCGCCCTAAACTCCATCGAGTCTGCGTTTGTATCGCTATCGCAAGTCGCTTGGTTGTGGTTTCCTTTGGATTTGGGTTTATTATCAAAAATCCCAAATACAAAGAAAAACCTGATAATTCGCCCCATATTGGACTTCAAATATTATAATATCGCATTCATAACCCTTTTGGGTCCAGCGATATTGCATGTTACATATCGCTTTTGGCGTCCGATCGCCAAATGCTCCAATGAACCTTATTAGCTATCAGTGCATCGATGTATCACATGGTCGCTGGCCTGTGGCATCACCCCTTATATAGTTGCGATACGATATTGCGATATCGCAATCGCATATCGCTAAACCTCCTGGCCGTGGGTTAAATCCTTCCCTGTGTTATGTTAGCGATGCGATATAGTGCAGGTAGATCTAGACCATTGGATCTGTGCACTTGATCGACGGTCCTCGTTTAATCGTGCTTGATCATTATCGTGATTTCCATAAGGCCGCACCCAATTAACTCTACTGGCTATGATAAGCCGATCAGATCTGGACCGTCAATTAGCCAAATCCGACAGCTCTTGTGCATTGTTGTTTTGGCCTCCGATAGGCTCTGTTTTCACTATTTTTGCGTGTTTTTCTTTCCTAATAGTGTAATTTTTCATCTTTGAAGGTTTAGCCTTTGCAATAGTTTTTAAATATTGAAGACTTAGAGGGTTTTAGGATCCATTTTGGATCACACCTTCCCATTGAAAAACTTTTGGACCACCAAAAGTTGGTTTTTAAGCATCGATCAAGTGAGGATACAACTTCCTCACTTTCCAAATTTCTATCCATCGTGCACTGCTTGGTTTTGAACCTTTGAGTGTGATTCTTAGGTCCTCAACATCCCCTCTACGCATAGTTCTCACCTTCCTATCTAGAACTGTGTCTCCTGGAACGCATTGAGATATTTAGGCAAAAGATCATTAATAGAAGGCAACTGACTTTGCTCTTCAGGATCTTCAATCAATGAAGGTTCATACAATCTTAAGTTTTATGCATTAACGACTGAATAGATATGCATATAAACTGGCAAATCAAGGTGAAAAGCATTTTCACCAATTTTCTCAAGTATCTTGAAAGGCCCATACCTTATTGGTTTCAGCTTCTTACCTTCACCTTGCATTCTGCCTTTGCTGATGTATAGCCAGACTTGATCATCAACTTGGAAGCTATGCTCAATTCAATGCTTGTCATGCCTTGCCTTATACTTGACCTGGCTTCTTTCCAGTTGTTCCTGCACTTCCTGGTGAATTTCTTGGATTTGTTCAATGAACTTAGTTGCTTTGTCCACATCACTGTGTCCATCAACTGCTATGTCTTTACTAAAGACAAAATCCAAGGGACACTTTGGTATAAAACCAAAATAGGGCTCAAAAGGAAATCTTTGAGTAGAAGAGTGCTTGGCAGGGTTGTAAGCATGTTGCACATAACACAAAAGTTCATCTGAAAGCTTGGGATGCTTACTACAATAGCCTCCAAGCAATTGGATCACTGTCCTATTGACCACCTCTGTTTGGCCATCCATTTGTGGATGAAATGTTGTGCTCTTCTTCAATCTGGTGTCCATCAACTCCCATAGACTTGACTAAAACTTCCCAACAAATCGGGAATCTTGATTAGATACAATAGAAGTGGGTAACCCAAAATGAACCCATACATGCTGAAAGAATAACTTTACTGTTTGTTCAGCTATAACCTGCTTGTTACAAGGCATCAAAATACACATTTTTCTAAACCTATCCACAATAGCATATAAATAATCATGACCTTTTCTAGATTTTGGCAATCCCCCAACAAAGTTCATGGAAACACTTTCCCAAGGACGAGAAGGAACTGGAAGTGGAGTGTACAAGCCTATTTTTCTATTGTTGGGCTTGCATTTAGAACACATGGTACACCCTTTAATATATCTAGAAATTGTTTCATGCATTCTTGGCCAATAACAAAACCTTTGCAACTGCGCAACTTCTTTACTTATACCAAAATGACCTGATATAAGAGAAGTATGTGCTTCTCGGATTATGTTAACTCTTTCAGTTTGTGGAATGCATAACTTTCCCAAATGATATAAGAGTTGGTCCTTAACATAATAATCCAATTCCTCTACTTGCTTGCCATGGCTTAAAGTTTCATATACCTCTTTAAAATCTACATCTTAGGCATATTGTTCAATGTAACTTTCATGCATTACTGAGTTATGCTTAAGTATAGTAGATGGATTTATGATTGGTCTTGATAGCATATCTAACCTTATTGTGTATTCCTTTCTTATATCTGATGACAAGATGAAATTGTTGTAGAAAACCCATCCACCTATAATGTCTTGATTGCTGCAATTTAGTTTGTGAGTGCAAATATTGAAGTGGTTGATGATCTGTATGTATGATTGTTTCCTTGCCCATTAGGTAATGTTTCCACTTTTTCACACTCTGTACTAATTCATACAATTCTTTATCATATGTGGGATAATTAACTACTACATAAGTAAATGTCTCATAATGATAACATATGGGTTTACCATGTTGCATCAACACTACTCCCATGGCATAGTCACTGGCATTTTTTTCAATCTCAAATGGTTGTTGAAGATCTAGTAGTGCTAGTACTGGTGTTGTACTAATTTTGTCTTTTAAGGTGTCAAAGGCTTTCTGCTATTTGCCTCCCCAATGAAACACCGTGTTCAATCCCGTTAAAGCATGTAAGGGATCTGCAATTAAGGAAAAGTTAGCAATAAACTTTCTCCAATATTGTGCTGCTCCTGGGAAACTTCTAACTTCTGTAGAATATTTGGGTTTAGGCTAGTTCATAATGACTTCGACCTTAGAGGGATCTATCTTCAATTCACCACCCCCTACAATATGACCCAAATAATTTAAATATGTTTTGCCAAATTCACATTTTGATAACTTTACATAGAGATTTTCTCTTTTCAAAACATCTAACATCTGCTTTACATGCTTCAAATGTTCTTCCCATGTTTTACTGAAAACAAGAATTTCATCTAAATATAAAATTACAAACTCATCAATAAAAGGTCTGAGTACATCATTCATAACTCTCATGAAAGTGGCAGGAGAATTAGTTAAGCCAAAAGGCATAACCAACCATTCATACAGCCCTTTCTTTGTCTTGAAAGCAGTCTTCCATGCATCTTATTTTGCAACTCTGACCTGATGATAGCCACTACGCAAGTCTAACTTGGAAAAGTAAAATGATTCTTTCAATTGATCTAATAGATCATCAATGTGAGGAAGAGGATAACGATTCTTGATCGTTATTTTATTTAGTGCTTTGTAATCAATGGACATCCTCCACAAACCATCTTTCTTTCGATCCACATGGTGATGTGCTTGGTCTTATGAACCCTTTATCGAGCAACTCTTGTACCTGTTTCTTGATCTCTGCATTCTCTAAAGCAGAAACCTATACATTCCAATGTTAGGTAATGGAGCATCTTGCTGCAAACGAATAACATGTACTATTTCCCTTTTGGGTGGCAGACCTTTAGGTTCTTGAAACAGGATATCATATTCTGAAACAACTTTAACTAAATCAGCTTTATGTTTAGCATCACAACATTCAAATACATTGGTTTTATCAGGGTTCTTTTCCTTTACAACCATTAGTAAAAATTGCTTGCATGAATTTACAATTATTTTCATCTGCCCTGAGTTTATGAGAGAATAGTTATTTTTGAGTTTATGAGCTCCTACAATATATTCTATTCCATCTTTAGTGAGTTGATACTTATTTTCAGCTCTATAGAAAATGGCTTTTCTATCATACAAGTAAGGACTTCCTAAAAAAATACCGCATATATTCAAGGGAACTATATCTAACTCAACCTCATCTACAAATGTTGACCCAATAGCAAACCTAAGTTTACATTGTCTAGTCACTTGTAGCTTTGCTTTATCACATACCCAACCTAATGGATATGGATTCTTGTGAGGTGTTGTTAGTAATCCAAACTTCTTTACAATTGTTTCAGAAATCAAGTTTACTTGTGATCCACTATCAAATAAAGTATCAATCTTTTTTTGCTTGGAAATAACTCTAATATGAAAAAGCTCATGTATTTTCCTCTCATTATCTTCATTATCAATAGATTATGCATAATTACTTGTAGATGCTTCAGAATTTTTACCTTTTATACCTATGGCTGTTATTGTTGTTTCATCACCTGAGTCTGACCCCAAGTCTTTCTGAATAGCAGCAATAATCTTCTTCTTCTTACCACTGAAATTTTTGGGCTTTATCTCCAGATACAAAGACCAGCAATGTCCATCATCGTGTCCATCCTTCTTGCAATGAGTGCATGAAGGTTTGTCTTTCTATACAACGTTTGTCTTCCTCTCCTTCCATCTCAACTTCTTTTTTTCCTTGTTCTTGCTTGTAGAGGGTTTTGATGATCCCCCACTCTCTGGGTTCACATTCTTGCCTCTAGCCTCTAGATGTGTAGCCTGAACTGATACATCATCTAGGCTAGTGGGGTTAAACATGAGAATGGTGTGCTTCAAATAACTACGCAGACCACCTATATACTTCAACAAAGTTTCAGGTGAGTCTAGAGATATTCCTAGAGTTAAAGCTCTTTTTCTAAATTCCTAGGTATAACTTTGTACACTTTGGCCCTTTAATTGGCGAAGAGTTTTCCAACTCATCATTGCTTGCTGCATATAAGCTAGAGGATAGAATTTTTTTTTTATGGCAAAAACAAATTCATTCCAGGTAGAAAGAATTTTACCATGTCTCTTCAGATCAGCTTGTGTCTTGCCTTCCCACCACACTAGTGTAGTTCCTCCAAGGTGAAGGCTAGCCAACTGAATATTTCTCCTTTCTGAATCAATATTCTACACCCTACAATATACATCAATCTGTCTAATCCAGTTATCTAGCTTTTCTGCATTTAGTTCTCCATCATAAATTGGCAAATCAAATTTACATCCAATTTAATCAAAGATGTTTTCTTCTTTTTATTTTCAGGGCTAGGAGATGGGATGATGGAGGTGGTGGTGGAGGAGATGATGGAGGAGGTTTTTCCCCTTTCCCTTTGCCCTCTGGGGGGGCATATAGAGAAGATTCCTTTGATGTTTTGTCTTTTTTGGGTGTTGAAGTGCTTTCACCTTGACCCTTCTTGAATTCTCGATACATCTCTTCCACCATGGCTGGAATGGCCATAAAACTGTCCATGAATTGATATTCTGATTTCAATGGGGTTTGTTTTGCCATTTTCCTCCTAGGATAAACTCTTCCAATCTCTGGATTAGCCTCAACAAGTTCTCCTTCTCCTAGTTTGAGCTTTGACCTAGTTAGCATTCAAAATTCCACAACAAACTTGTCTAACCTTAGTAAACCTAAAGCTCTAATTCCACTTGATCTGAAAATGAGATCTTAGATTACTTTTAAGGTATTACAGACTCATGTGCAGGATTTTCCCATATTACTTAGTGCAACGGATCAAAAAGATTGTGAATAATATAGATAATGAGCAGTTAGAGAAACATAATAGACAAACACACATAACACAACAAATAATCAAGGAGTTCACAAAAACCTCTTGGGCTACATCTCCTGATCCAGCCTTTAGTGGTGACCTCTCTATTATGTCTTCAAGAGTAGAGTTTTTACAAATGTGAGCTCAAATTGAGTCTCAACACAATAGGAATAAAACAATAGGGCTTTACTTGGATCCCCCAAGTCTTTTTGAGTACATAGACCCTCTCTCTCTTGCTCTCTGTCTCTAATTTCTCTCTGTCTTAGCACTGCCTGCCCCTGTCTCTATCATTTAGTGGCTTTCAAGCCAATCGGCGCTTGTCTGTTCATCTTCCCTTTCACGCTCTCTGGGTCCTAGCCTCTATCCGCTCAAATCCCCTCTGAGTGTTAAACAGTCATTGTTAAACATCTCTAGGGATGGTGGTCACCTGTTTTGTAATAGAAGGGACCATCGGCACATTAGAAATCCCAAAACAATCGTTCTCTGTTTACACACAGAAATACACAGAAACATTGTAAAAATCTGCCCAAACACCTTTTATCAAACCTGAAATATTATCAATTCCACCCTAAACTCCATCATGTCTGCCTTTTTATTGCTATCGAAAGTCGCTTGGTTGTGGGTTCCTTTGTATTTGGGTTTATTATGAAAAATCCCAAATACAAAGAAAAACCTAACAATTTGCCCCATATCGAACTTTAAATATTATAATATCGCATTCATAAGCCTTTTGGGTCCAGCCATATCACATGTTGCATATCGCTTTTGGCTTCCAATCGTTGATTGCTCCAATCAGCCTTATCGGTTATCGATGCATCGGGGTATCGCATGGCCACTGGCCTGTGGCATCACCCCTTATATAGTTGCAATGTGATATTGCGATATCGCAATTGCATATCGCTAAACCTTTGGGTTGTGTGTTAATTCCTTCCCTATGTTATGTTAGCTATGTGATATAGCACGGGTAGATCTGGACGGTCGGATCTGCGTGCTTGATCGATGGTCCTCGTCTAATCATGCTTGATCTTTATTGCGATTTCCATAAGGCCACGTTCGATTGCCTCCGCTTGCTACCACCGATTGCGATATGCTGATCAGATCTGGACCGTCGATTGGCTAGATCTAATGGCTCCTATGCATTGTTCTTTTGGCCTCTGATAGGCTTTGTTTTCACTATTTTTATGTGTTTTTCTTGCTTGATAGTGTAATCTACCATCTTTGAAGGTTTATCATTTGCAATAGCTTTTAAATATTGAAGACCTAGAGGGTTTTTAGGATCCATTTTGGATCAGTCAGAAGACATGAGGTGATGTCATAAAGGTGGGGACACATGGCATAGTGGGATTGGAAGGGGACGGGAGTTACGTGGATAGGAACAGAGCCATTGAATTACCATTTACTATTAATATTGCGCTCACTTAACAAAACGTGCTAGTGGGTTGGCCCGCTTGGCATGTGGTCCCCATTTTCCTCTGGCTTGTCAGATAGTAGATGGATAGGTCTCGCAGTCACCCCTGGGATAGATCTAGACTGTCAAATCAAGATATGACTTTTCAAATCTATGGGATTCATTTTGGCTATCTTATGTGCAATTTAACCCTTCGATCTGATTTGAGGGCACGGATGGTTGAATATGGATAGTGATCCACCCAAAAGGATGCCTAACCTTTTAACTTGTCATTATGCAAGTGTAAATCAGCTTGCTCACCTTGCTTTGATCTTTGATTAAGAGTCTAATGGGTACTGTATTGCATTTCTGATCCTTCCTCCCGAGGACTCGGCTTCGACATTTCCCCCCCATTTATTGATCAAGGGCTCATGTCCCAAGTGTCGAAAAATGCTCAAAAATGAAAGTGCTTGGAATTGGCTCAAACTTGAACTATTAGATAGATCTCATCCTCCCGATTTCAGCACCGCAAACGGTTCGAAAAATGGTCGTCGTATGTGAAAGTTATGGCAAAAACAAAATCGCCCAATGACCCTTAATTTTTGAATTTTTAAAAAAAATAAAAAAAAAGAATATTCCACGTAATATTCATTGGAATATTCCACAAAATATTCATTGGAATATTCTGTCGGAATGGGCCAATCAAAATCCACCACGTGGCAAGCCCGGAGGCCGCCACATGGCTCAGGGATGTAGGCAATGGAGCGCACGTGTTAAAACTTGGTGGGGTTGGGGATTGAACCCCCGACCTATCTCCAACAACTCCTTCGTTTTACCAACGAGCCACATCGTGTTCATTGAAATGTTAACAGAAATATTGCTATTTAAAGTTTAAATGTGGCAGGCAGGAAAATTTGGGGGCCAGCCCCTAAGGGCCAACCCTCCCATGCCATATGACCACGCCCTGGGAACCAAGGGCCAGCATATAACCGGGCACGTAATCCAAGAAAGAATGCCAAGCAATCAACCTGTTCACATGCGCAGTTTTAGCCGGTGGTTAAGGCGTGATTGGCGGGACTTTTGGCGGTGGCGCCAAATCGGGCGGGCGCCCAGATTTGGCAGAGCTCCACTAAAGTTAGCTGGAGTCCTTTTAGGGGAAACTGGCAGTTTTCATTAAATGGCCATAACTTTGGCTAGGAAAGGCAGTTTTGGACAATTTTTTTTTTTTTTTTTTGGTATTTTGGACGTTTTGAAGCCATTGGCACAGGTTTTTCAGCCGTCAGAGGTTATTTTCACATGTTTTTGAGCCGTGGAAGTTCTAGGAGCCACCAGGGCCCAGTATTGTGAGAACTGTTTCAGGTTGTAGGTATCCATTGGAGGTGAACCAATAGTCAATCCTGAAGAATTCATGTGTTCTGAATCCGATTTTATAGTCTATTTCACCTGTAGAGACTTATATTCAACTGTAAATTCATTTTGAGCATTTGATTAAAATGAGGACTGACCCATTTGGGGGCCTTAGACCTAGCAGACGTAGCCCAGGAGGGGTGAACTACTTCATCAACTTCTTTTGCATTTGTGGTTGATTTATTTTGTAGAACAAATGCATTTTGATGTGTTAAACAATAAAAGGAAATAATTCTGCTATGCTTGAATGGATCATGAACAGCTGAAAATTTCACTTGTTTCTTTACTGCAAGACATGGGAATGTTTTAAACATGTTTACTACTGAATTGAATACCTTGCAAAACTTTTTCAGGTAATTTAAAATTCAGATCAAGTTGATATCAGAGCTATGCTGTTGTTTCTTTGTATCAAAAGTAGTCAAATAACCTATAGACAGAGCCTGAAACGAGCCAGGAAGCCTTCGAAATGCTCTTGTTATACAATTGCAAAGTAGATAAATGCTCTTTCAGTCAATCTCTGGTGTAGTTGTCTTTTGATTGTTTTTGTGCAAAGATCTTCTAACTGTCTTGCAAGTATTGATGCTTACTAGGTTGAAACTTAAAAGAGAGGAAGGACAGTTGACTAGAGAATGAGAGAATCCTCAGTCAAGGAGGAAGGCTAGAGAGCCATCACCTTCACCTTCAATTTCAGCCTCAAGAGTCTCAGCTGAAGCTTCAAGAATGTTTGAACATGAAGGAGAAATTCCTCAAGACACAGATCTAAGAGAAGAAGAAAGAGTCTTCAGAAAGGCTTTCTTGGACCTCACTGAAATGGTGAGGATATTGTACCAAGAAAGAAATGAGAAATTGGCTGGAGAAGGGTCCAAACATCCACATGAAGGAGAGGGCTCTTTAGGAGGTAAGAAGGATGATGATCATTCCAAGAAAGGACATGGAGGTAATGGTGATCCACCACCCCCATCATCACCTCCTTCCTCTTCATCCTCGTCTTCTTTTTCTGTGCATAAGCGTAGATCCTCTGGAAAAAGTCCTTTTTTGAAGCTTGATGTAAAATTCGAATTACCTATGTTTAATGGTGAAGTGAATGCAGAAAAGCTTGACAATTGGATTAGGCAGTTGGAAGTTTACTTGAGGATCCAGAATATGCATGATGATGCCACAAAGATTTAGTTGGCTTCTTTGAGAATGGATGGAGCAGCATTGGTCTGGTGGGAGGCCAACAAAGAGGAGATCAAGAAATTTGGTAAGGTTACCTTAACATGGACTGACTTTCTGTTAGCCATTAAAAAACAATTTTATCCTCTTCCTCATATGCAGAAAGCCATTATGAACTGGCAAAATTTCAGACAACTTAAGGGTCAGAGTGTCCAAGAATACACGCAAGAATTCAGGAGAAGAGCTCTTTTGTTAGGGGTAGATTTACAGACCCAGGAAACCTTGTTGAAATATATTGGTGTCTTGCATAGCTACCTTAGACACACCATCTTGATGTTTAACCCTACTATCTTGGATGAGGTTTGTGTCCAAGCTACCCATTTAGAGGCAAGGGGAAAAAACACATTTGAAGAGGGTAGAAACAAGCCCTCTAAGGGAAAAAACAAAGAGAAAACCTCCAAGGGAAAGGGAAAAAAAAATGCATCTATCAAACAGGAGAGTGAGAAAGTGATTTGTAAACACTGTTATAAACCAGGCCATGAGGAGAAAAACTGTTGGAAATTACATCATGAGAAAAAACCTTAGTTTAACAAATCCAAAGGGAAACAGAAAATTGCTGCTACTACATCTACTCCACAAGATTTAGGGGATGATTCAGGTGATGAAACCAAAATTACAGCCATGGGATTGAAAAACTTGGAGGGAAAAGAAATGGAAATTCAAGCGAGCACTAGTACCTCAAACTGTCATGTACAAGCTCCTAATGAGGAAGAAAGAATTGAACTATTTCATGTGAGGGTCATTTCAAAACATACTAAGATTGACACACTTTTTGATATGATGCAAGCCTAGACCTGCAAACCCAGAATCGCTTTTCACTTACGCATATAAAAGCATGCGCCTCAATTCAACTTCAATTACACTCATCATTGTGTTACCCCATAGATACCTTTTCACTTATCGGTTGTGCAATCAAACAAGAAGGTTGTCTATAAGGAAGCTACCCTTGCTGCTCTTTAAGATATGAGTTCAATGGAATTCCTCAACTTGCACTAAGTTTACTCATAGATACAGCTAACTAATAGAACTAAGAGCTCCCTTACAATGACATTAAATAAATGACAAATATTAAACAACCTGTGAAGCGTTTACTGAGGCCTGGTGCTTGAACGCACTATTACACAGTGAAGAAACCTTGTAAACCCGTGAAAACTTAGTTTCTCATCAGTACTTCTAATCCAATCATGTAGAAACTTCGCTCTAGATTTCAAAGCTCGCCCTTTATTATTCGAACAGAAGGATATAACCTTCATCGTAGGTGGCCATTGGGTACCTCAATCTCAACAATAGAACGACTCCAAACACCAACTTATTATAAACAACCATATACAGTAAATCAACGCCCTACAATTGATTTCTGCAACATACCGAGCAACCAATTTTATGAATTCAGGTCTCGACGCGGAAATTCCAGCTCCCCGGTCACCTTGAGCGAGAAAGTACTCACTCAAATGCTTTCGGAGGCAACCCTGCTCGGCCTGCGATCACATGGAAGGAGGATTTATATCGGAATCAGAAGGATCTGAGGTTAATAGACCCTGGCGCTGTTTAAGCAGTTGTGCGTATATGAATATTGAATGATAATTGTGCAGTAGGAGCAAGGTTCATTTCCCGAGCTCTTCCACCAATTCCTATGCTCAATTCAGTTATTAGAATTATCACCAGACTTTGGAGGATCAATCTGCAGTTTACATTTGTATTTAATTGGATCCCAAAATGGAGTTTGGAGCACCATCCTGCATTCACTTGCTAGATATCCTGCGCATGATACTTATCTTAGGATTATTCATATTAACGCAGACAGCGCCCAATTTAATACTTCAAACACATTTTAATGACAGCGTTAAACATTCATAGACTCAATTTTACATGAGGATCACGCAAACAGGGATTTAAGTCCACCATTTATACAACACTGATTCACACCATCGCTAGCTCTATTCTCAGTTAGCTATGCCATATACAAGCTAATCCATATTAACACTGCAAGATTTCTAAAGCATTACGGCGACTTCAAAATTTCATATTAAGCCTGAGGCATATAATTGAAAGTGTAAAATATGATTAACTTGAGAATAGTCAACCGCCTCCACGCTGTCAATTCCATGATAATAGATTATACAAACATTTTATCAGAACACGATTGCTAGAAACGCCAGAGAATTTCCATAATCATACTTTTGGCATCGCCTCTTCTCTCCACCCCCCTGAGAGCTTCGCTTGCCTCTTTATTTATAATTAGAGGATGGGCATTCTCGGTCCTTATCTGATACAAAATCAAGCTTTTTCTTTTTACATAATGATTTAAGGCATGAAGCTTTATTCTCCACCGTTATCCTAATTTTAACTGAAAAAACATAGAAATTCTATCCTAGCTTTTCTCCTAAACTATTTCTCCCCTATCCTTTTATTTAGAAAAATAATATTTACATAATCTTCACTTTCTATTTTATTAAAATAACAAAATATTTAAAATTATCACACCCCCCTTTTTATTCTATATTTACAAATGAAGAAGGTCTTGATGCTCCTGCATCATACACCCAACCTTAAAATGAATCATGATCCCCTGATCATGTGTTCGGATCTGTGTGTGCCTGGATACCATATCTTGTGCTGTAACTTTCCACTTGCCACTGCTTCTTTCTGATGTTCTTCTCCAGGTTTCCACACTTTATGCTGCATCGCTCCACTAGCTGTGCTCTCGCAATCTTTTGTTGTGTTCCTTTTGCTGCTTCTCCTTTGTTTCACTGCTGCTGGTCTCTTCCGAGATTTTTTCACCATCATCCGCCTCATCATTTCAATTTCTCCATCTAATAAATTTTCTCCAGCATCTTCCATAAAACCTGTACTCACAAAACAATTGTTAGAATAAAAAATATAATGCTTCAGTTCCTTGTACTCCTTTGCTAGCATTTCAATACACTGTTATGAATCCTCCTCCACTATCAGCACATCAGTATGCTGATCCAAACTTTCCAAAGAATCCTCTGAAGAAGTGTTAATCAGTCTTTCTCTCATATCATCTGCTTCCATGATGTCCTTTCCCTCTTGTTCACTATATTGAACTCTTTCTTCTGCAATCTCCCTGTCATACTGTGGATTCTCCAACAAATATTCTAACAATGCAATTTCTCTGTAGCATCGCTGAAGCATATCATCATCACCTGCATTCATACATAAATTATCAGTTGTTACTTCCCTTATCTATGCTTCAGACTGATTTTCTTCTTCAACATCCACAATAACTTCCTCTTGTGCTGTAACAGTTTCACAAGATGGCACACCCTCCTCAACACATGTAATCACATCACAATTGTCAGCTATACAAACACAAGAGTTCACATTATCCAGCTGATCTGGATCTATCCAATAACTCAAGAAATCATCAATGATCTCCTCCTCTTCACCTTTAAACATACACAACTCATTAGTTTTAAAACTACAAGATTTTTTAGTCCTGACTGCTTCCTTCAACATTTTCTTTTTAATATATCTTCGTATGGGATTTTCAAACTCCAACTCTGGCGCAAGAACTCTAAGTCCCTTTTTCAACAAGGCAATCACAATTTGCCTCAACCTCCTCTGCAATTGTCGCCAAATCACCCTCTTTCCTTTCAGTGGAAAGATCCATTTTCCTTTTTGATTTTCCTGATCTTGCAGCCATTCTTCCAGTACCTGCAACTGTGCCTTTATTTCTGCAATCTTTCTTTCTCGAACTCCTGCAGTCATCTCATCTCTGTGGCATTTCTCTAAACCTCTTCCTCCTCTAGAAAAACTCCCTCTGCCTCTGGCAGACTGATTCCTCATGATTTTCTCACCCACCATGAGTTGTACTAGCCTCTGCAACAACAATCTCTCTTGATGCAACTTACCTCACCAATCCTTCCCTCCGGATCTAGTCTTTTGGTAAGTACTTGGTTCACTGCCTCTGGAACCTCTTGAGCACTCCTCTGCTCTCTCTAGGCTATCTCTTCAACTCACCTCACACTGTAATTGTCCTCTCTATCCAATCTTCAGCTGAATGCCAGGTTCACTGCCACCTTCTCTGCAACCATAAACTTAAATCATAAATTTCAAAAATCATCTCACCTCTAAGATCTTATCTTCTTTCCACTTCTGCAATCTCGTTCACTTATGTATGCTGCATATCAGATCTTCAACAAAACCTTCTTCAGTTCTTCAACAAAACAAAACAAACATTCTTCAATGAAAACAGAGCCAGGCTTTGATACCACCTGATGCAAGCCTAGACCTGCAAACCCAGAATCTCTTTTCACTTACGCATTGATGAGCCCCAATTTTGGTACAATTTGGGCTCATTTTGGCCTATTTTACTTGCTCAAACCATTCATTTTTATTTGCTTATGCATGCATTTCTTAGTTTATTCATGTTGTTTGTAGGAAGAAGGTTAGGCACTTTATCTACGTGACTAATGCATTATGATCCCAGGTTTTGGCATTAAAAAGGGAGCAAGAGACAACGAAAGAGGAGATAAGGAGACAATGAGGTGGCTCTGCTGATTTTGTGGAGAGATGTCCACGGTCTTGGGACATTCCTCGTGATTCCCACCAAGAACTCCCAGCTCCAATCCATCTCCCCTCCGAGCTTAAGAAGCAGTCAGCTGTCCTTCATGAACAGCAGTCATAAACTGTTCTACAGGAACAGTAGTTATGACTGCCCTACAGGATCTGCAGTTAGACTCTAGTTGGACAGCCGAGCTCCTAAAATCAAGGGCACTTGGTGGATCATCGTTTTTGTATAAGTATGAAGGCCTTAGCCTTAGATAGGTTGTTGGAACTCTCGTATTGCTATTGTAATTCTGGAGCACAGTTCAGTTTTCATTCCTTTTTGTAAGCCAATTTGGCATGACATCCGATTATGAATAAAGAAGGCAGTTTGTGATCTAGTTCTGAGTTTCTTAAGGAGACTATAGCTCTCAGGTTAGGGCCCAACCTGAGAGTCATAGATCCCCTCTGCTGTAGTGTTGTTTCCATTTCATTTCCAGCACTTTAAGTTTTCGTTTGCACATGCAATTCGAATTACAGTTTGGTGATTTGGTTTTCTTATGAGTAGGATAGATTTTTCTTATGGTGCAGTTGTTTCCACTTGTTTAGTGTAGCAGAGGATATATACCATCAATTGGAGCTCCAGCAAAACGGTTGTTAAGGCTCACTGCCATCTCTCTTGAAGATTGGGGTGCAGTCCATAACTAGCCACCAAAAACACGCATTACTTTACTTGATGATTGCTGCAATACAATCACGGTTTTGATTAGATGCTTCCTTGTCATTCACACTTGCACACATACTTTCATCACAGCCTCATACATATTTCTCTTCACGTTTTGGATTGTTGTTCATTGAATTCATGGCATAAGTAATTTAGGTTGATGCATTTTCGGTTTGGTGACAGTCATAATCATTTGTTTCACTTACACTCCTCTTTTTCGTTCCATTACCATCTCTTCCATCTTGATCACGCATGCAAGCATATCTCTCCCTACCATTCCATCACTCCTCCATCACTTCAAACCTTCACGGCCAAGCATCCTGTAGAA
>APFE030206748.1:2256-33860 GCA_000404065.3 Pinus taeda | reverse complement strand
TTACATAAACTTCTCTCATGCACGGTTAACCTACAAATGACCCTCCATGCGCTTTAAATAGAATTCATGGACTAATCGGGTGTCAAGCCACGGATCAAGTGTCGGTAATACCGGGGAGAGAATGAATCGTCAGATCACTACATATCGTGACCGTCGGATTGTAAGTTGCAAAATGTACAACGGTAAAGAAACACACTTTACCTAACTCTATACTAGACCAAGTTGAACTTAACTATTTCCTATGTGTCGAAATATCCTAACAGAAAACTCTAAGTGTCCAAGAGTGAGTGAGAGAGAGAGAATAAAGGGAGAGCTCCAAATTGAACTGACAAAAGGTTACCAATTGATCCATAGAAGCCTTTTATCAATAAGGCCTCTATTTTCTTCATTTTCCATTACTTTCCTTCATTTTCCCTCTCACATGCAACCTGTGACCTTTCACCTTCCTTTTTCTCCTAAATTCTTTTACTTTCATAAATAAAGTGCCAATTAATGCCTCATGCCTTTCCAAAGCCTTTGCCATTTTCCTTTAGCCATAATAACTGAAATGAACACCCACCAAGATGTTTTAACCACCATTTAGCCTGGAATACGTGTTCCATGACCTTGGTCTTATATCTTTTTACTTGAATTTTAACCAGGGATGTTTTGATGGTTTTTTATTTATTTTTAACTGAAACGGTCATGTTTTATTTATGAGAAAAATCAGGTTGGGCCAAGCCAATCAACCATTTACAGAGAACAGAAATTTCATTACATCATCCTCCAGGGATTAATGCCTTAACTGGGGTCTCAACGATTATGCTTAGCATTCCAGTATCCAACGTTCATCCTATGTTTGCCAAGCTGTCAGCTTCCTTGTTTGAGCTCCAAAGAATATGGAAAAATTGTGTCGAGGGAATTTCTTGCAAGATTCTCTTCAATCTTATTAGCTGCTTGTTTAGCCCCGATTCCTTTAGATCTTTCTCAGTGTTGAGAGCTTTTATCAGAACTTCCGAATCTCCAAAGATTAGGATTTCTCTTATGTCTTTCTCTCTAGCCAATTGGTAGGCTTTCAATAAGCCAAGCATTTCAGCTTGGCTGTTGGTTTTTTATCCGAGCTCCCAGCTGAACCTGTCTTCTTTGATCCCATTCAAAAAATAAATCACTCCTCTAGCACCTGCTTTTCCTGGGTTACCTTTAGAAGCGCCATCAAAGAAAATTGTGTACTTACCCATGGTTCTCCACCATTGTTGGAAGCTATCATCCGGATCCCAAATTTTCCATATTTCCTTTTGAGTTGGACGGGGGAGAATTTGGTTTCTGTCTCTGTAGGAAAAAGCTTCCAACCACGACCTTTTTTCATCTAGGAGAGTTTTATCCTCTTTAAAGGGGAATTGATTTAAGGTTTCGATTAGGAGGCCTTTTTCTCTTGCAGCCACCTTACTTGGGGTCCACTCAGTGTTGTTAAAAATGAGATCATTCCTGGCGAGCCACAACTTCCAACAAACATACTTTGGAATTGCTATCCACACTCGATACCAGAGAGTCTTGCTACTGATTATGTAGTGATAGCTGTCCTTCCATGAAGAGAACAGAGAGACTATCAAGGTCTGTGGAGGAAAGGGAAGATTTAGGCCTTGAAGAAAGAAAAGCCATGCCTTCTTCACGAACTCGCACTCGACAAACAAGTGATCTGTGGTTTCCAAAGCACATTTACAGTGAATGTAGCAATGGGGGCCTGCAATGTTCCTTTTGTTCAAGTTCTCGCAAGTCAGAATTTTCATGTGCATTACTGTCCAGAAGAAAAAGTTAATTTTTGGGACGCTGAATCTATCCCAAACCTGTTTCCAAAAGGAAGCCAAGTGGATTGAATCCTTCCTAGATTGCATCTGGAAGTATCCCTGGGCAGCTAAATAAGCCCCAAATCTACCCCATCCCCAAGAGTCATTCTCATCTTTGTGGACCGGAGCAAAATCAGTGACAACTTCAATAAGAGTTTCAAACTGCAATTTCAAGAAATTTGGAGTTCTTGTGAACTTCCAGCTCTGCCAATTCCCATTGTTATCCCAGTCCGAGGTATCTTCTAACTTCTGAATTCCTTTCTTGATAAGCCAGGATCTTATCTCATCCATTTCTTTTACTTCTGCTAAAGGAGGGTGACCCATTATTCTATCGCTCCATAGTTTAGTGTTTCTGCCATTTCCAGGTATGCGATAAAGGAAGGTTCTGAAAAACTCAATTCCTCGACTACATAAGGTCCAAGCCAAGGAACCTTTTCGCATTTTTTCTGTGTTGAAATGCTTCAATGATTGGTTATTAAGATATTTAAGTTTAATAATCTGACTAACCGGATGGTTGTGTTCTGTATGAAGCTGCCACAAAAATTTACAACCCATCGCTATGTTTGCATGCGTGGGTTCTTTGATCTGCAACCCTCCTTCCACGAGGGGTCTTTTCACCATTTCCCAATTGACGAGGTGAAACCTTTTGTTATTTCCTCTTCTTTCGTTCCACAAAAATTCCCGCATTAACCTTGTTATCTGATCTGTAATTGCTTTAGGTGCCAGCATGAGAGAGGCCTGGAATGTGGGCAGCGCCGATAACACTGATTTAATTAGAACTAATTTTCCTGTTATTGTGAGCCAATATCCTCCCCAAACTGTGATTTTTTTTTGAATTTGGCTATGATTTCCTCCCACAGGTTATTCCTATTAAAGCCCAGCGTTAATGGGAGTCCTAAGTATTTTATCTTCTCCTAGGATGCAAACCCAACGAAGCCAAGAAGGTTTGCAATTCTGTCTATAGTATCTTGCATTGTATTCCAACCATATACAACACTTTTCCTTTCATTTATCAGAGCACTAGAGATACTGCAAAATTTATTGAGAATGACTTTGAAATAGTTTTCCATTCGAAGAGATGCTCCTCCGATAATTAAGGAATCATCTGCAAACATAGCATGATTCACAACATCCACTCCTTTTATTATTCGAATCCTAGGAATACTGCCAACATATTTTTCGTAAGATAACCTCCTACTCAGAGTATCTGCCATCAGAATGTAGAGGAAAGGGGACAGTGGCATCCTTGCCTCAAACCCCTGGTTGCTTGAAAGTAATTTGCTGGCCTTCCATTTACTAGTGGCACGATCCATACCTTCCCTGTGTAAGCTTTGATAAGATTTATGAACTCCTGGATGAAACCAAAGGAGTGAAGAACCCTGTACAAGAAAAAATGATTAACTCTCTCAAATGCATTAGACATGTCCAGTTTAATCAACATACCTTGTTCTTTTCGAGAATGGCTGGAGTGCAGAGCCTCTTGGACTTGAATTACATTGTCCAAGATGTGCCTTCCTTTCACGAACCCTCCTTGAGCAGGAGAAATAAGTTTTTGCAGCAGCGGTTTGATTCGATTAGCCAGCAGCTTAGCCAGAATATTGTAGGAGGCATTGCAGAGCGAAATCGGTCTATATCTTTCAAAGGACCCAGGATTCACTTCCTTGGCGATCAAAGCGAGAAATGTGGAGTTGATTCCTCCTCCAACCTTAGCTTTTCTCAAAAAGCCTTGAATCATTCTTAGAAGGTCTGGTTTTATTATATCCCAGCAAAGTCTGTAGAAATGAATTGAAAAACCATCTATTCTTTGTGCTTTATTTGGCTCCATGGACCACACTATTTTTGAGATTTCCTCTTCCGAGAAAGGTTTCAACAGGGTGTTGTTATCTTTTGTATTAACCAGAATCGAGGTGTGTGCGAGAAAATCATTTATAACCTCATCACACCCATCCCCTTCCGCGCTGAGTAATTTATGAAAATGACTACTTGCTGCTTCTTTAATCTGCTAAGTCCCTTTGCACATCTGGCCACTAGAAGCAGAAATTTCTGCAATATGATTACGCGAGAGATGGGCTCTTTATTGTCTATGAAAATAGGTTGTGTTTCTATCTCCAGCTTTTAACCACAAGCTGCGAGATTTGATTCACCAATATTCTTCTTCTGTTCGAAAGGAGCTATATGATCTCCTTTGAGCAATTTTTTCTTTGTCTAACTCCGAAGAGGAGACTTCTATCTTTTCCATATAAAATTGAAAATCTTCCAGCTATTGGACAGCTTCCTTCCTCTGGCTAGTTGGAGTTTTTATCACCTTTTTTATCCAATCTTTCAAGGCATACTTCACATTTTTTAGCTTTTGCTCCCATATGAAGCTTGGGGATCCTATAACTTATTTATACGAGGCTGTTTGGACTATTTCAAGGAACCCATCTCTTTTAGCCCAGAGAGCGTTGAATCTGAAAGGAAGAGGTCCTAAGTCTTCTTCCTCTTTCAAAGCAAGGAGGATTGGCTTATGGTCCGAGGTTAACTTTGGTAGAATTTTGGAAAAGACTATTCTTTTGTCCAAAAAGATTGAGCTATGAATGAGAAACCTATCTAACTTGGCTGAAATGTGATTCTCCCCTGTTCTATTGTTAGTCCAAGTGAATTCTCCTCTCACAGGTTTAAAATCAACCAAATCCATTGTTGGGCAAGATTTTCCACAAAAGAGAGCATGGAGTCTCTAATATAAATTCCACCTCTTTTTTCTTTTGGGTCCATTATGATATTCAGATCTCCTCCTATGATAATATTCTTTGGGCTGTGGAGATCTAAAAACTCCGACAGGGACTTTCAGCACTCTCTCTTTTCAACATAGTTTACTGGGACATACATATTGAATAATGATAGACTGAGATTACTTGTGGTGTGTCGAAGTTCAGTGAAGATCCAGTGTTGTGTTTCATGGGATCTCTCTAGTGAGAAGTTTTTTCCAGACCAAATGGTTCTTATTCCTCCAGCCGTGCCCCTAGCACTAACTGCCTTCCCATTATCGAATTTCCATTTTGAACTGCTTGTATGAAGAATGGAATCCCCTTCTATTTTGGTCTCTTGGAGCATGAGAATATATGTGGATTCCATTTTCAAAAGATCTTTTATTGCTTCTGCCTTTCCAGGATTCCCCAAACCCATGCAGTTCCAAGAGACTAGTTGCATTACTTGCTACTCATTGGAGCGGGACCACCTCCCTTGGCCGGCCTAGTTCTAGTATTCCTCCCCAAAGACATCTCAATGGTGGCTTGACTCGCTAGGGTTTTTAGCCTTTCTGCTTCTTCTTCTCTAGTTTCCTTGAGGGTTTTCCTTCTGGTTCTTTTCAAAGGCCTCTCAAAGGTCTCATCCTTCGATGAGCCTAAATTTTCTGTGGTCTTATTTTTTTATGATTTTTGCATAAGAAGGAGAGGGATTATTGCCTAGGACCGAACTTGAGGGGATTGTTTCAACATTACCTGATTCTGGAGAGGTCGTGTCATTTGGCTAGAGGAACCCTTCCCAATCTTCTTCTGGAGATTCTAGAGGCGTTTTGAGAGGATCAAAGGAATTTTTGCCCGCCTCAGTGTTGTTAGCTTCCTTACTTCCTGAATCTGTAGGATTTCCATTGTTTTGCCCTGGTTTTTTCCCGGTCTCTTTGCCTTTTGATTTGTTGTTCTGCCTGTTGTTTGCCGGTTGCTTGACTTGATTCTATTGTTCTTCTTTCTCTTTGTCTGTTACTTCCTTGTTATTTTTCTTGAAATACCTTGCAAAGCGCCCATACTCGTGGCAATGTCGGCATTTGAAGGGAAGCTACTCATAGTCAAGCTCTTGGATGTGAATCCAATCTGCAACAGTAAGTTTGATGGCCTCGGGTAAACCAACTTCTAGATCGACTTCTACACATATTCTGGTGCAGGAGTATTGATCTTTTCTCGCCGCTTGATCTATGTATTTACCAAGGGTGTTTCCTATGTATTGCAACGACCTCTGATTCCAATAATGGAGGGGGAGATGAGGTAGTCGCACCCACACTGGAACAGCTGTGGGTACATCCTGAGTCGGATCAAAATCTGGAGACCATTTGTTCAAATAGAGGCCCTGAGGGCCCATAAAATATGGCTCATTCCTAAATATTAGACTTCTGTCCTCGGCATTGTCAAATACAAACACAAAGAAACCTTTCCCAACAAAATGACTTTTGATTCCTTTTGAAACCAGCGGGATTCAGTTTCGATTTACCCAATCTTCTACCATTTTCGGGGATGGCCAAAGCCCTGTGAACTGACCAATGAGTCCCCTCTCTGCTAGATTCAGAGCTGATCTGTATGTTTCTTCTGCTGAAAGAACCACCATAAGTATACTGTCCAATTTTTTAACAAATTTATGTTGGGCTCTAATAATCAACCTTTTTCCAGCTGCTGCAACAAGTTTCTTGAAAGCTTCTACTTCAGGAGGTGAGGGAGGAAGGATCTCAGAGCCGCCTCCTAGATCCATTGCGGTTGAGATCCACTCTTGGTTGTATGCTTGCGCGGGCTAGGGCAAACCATGCGCTCTCAGACCTGCGCTCTCAAGCAATTAACTAGGGATGTTACAATGTTGTTGTTGTTGAGTTGGCATCATCATTGGAATGTCCATTGTTTGAACTACAACTTCTGAATATGTTTTAACTTCTTTGGGTTTCTCATTCTATTGAGTTGTGATATTAACTGGATCGATGTTTATTCCTTTAAGATCGAAATGACTGGAGACTTCAATACTCCTTCTTTAAGTTGTTCTAACTTGTCATTTAGTGACTTTTTTTCACTTTAAGCTTCTTAATTTGCATAAGTAGGGTTTGGTTATGATTCCTTAGACATTAAAGTTTATCATTATCTGAATCGTCGACTTTGTCCTTAGTATCTTTCTCTTTATTTTTGTTTGTTCTAATAACCTTTGATTCAGAGTTCTTAAACGAAAATTTTCTTCTTCTTTCTTCGATAGACTCTCGTTGAATTTATCCTTAGAACTTTTGTTTTCTTATTTTATGTTTTGCTTCTTAATCTTGGAATTTTCAATGTGTTCAAGTAATTTTTTATTATGGTCTCTTAGGCATAAAATCTCTTCATTACTTTTTGTTGATTTTTCATGAAACCGATCTCCGAGATATTTAATTTCTTCTCTGATGCTTCTTTCTCTTGTTGAAGTTTTGCAATTTCTTCCTTTAATCATTTTATTTGCATTTGCTAATTGTATTGATGTTCTTATGTATTAAATAATCTTCCACACCTTGAATATCTTCAATTGCATTTTTTTAAAATATAAATATATCTAATTTCCTATAAATAGAATAGAAATTTAGTCCAAAATAATGATTGTTGTGTGGAACTCATATTTTCTTCCTTCATCATTTTAGAATTAGGCTCCATTTTTTTCTTCACTGGTTGACTCTAATTTGCCTTTCTCATCAATGGCTATCTTTGTTTAGTCAAGATGAGCTTTAATTTCTTTCTTTAAAGATAACCCAAAGTTCAACTTGACTTTTATATATATTATTATATTATTTATTTATTATTCCTTTCAAACTTAATAATGAATCTTTAGTAATATTTTTTCCTTAAAAAGGAATCTCAATTACTTTTGGCCTTTATTTTAATAATACTTCTCCCTTTAAATTTTTTATTTTTTTTTTTATTAGACTATAAAAGACCTTATTGCATTTCTCTTCAATAATCCACTTCTTAAATTTTTTGATAAACCCTTTAAGTCAATCAATGACAAATTAAATACCCTTCGTCGTAAGTCTTAAGAATTAAGATAGGAATAATTATTACACTATGATATATATATATATATATATATAGTACCGTTCACTTATAATACTAACGCCCACTTATAGTTTCTTTATCCACGGTCAGGAAAATAACAACCCATGAAAATGGTGACAATCACCGTGTTCAATTCAGAAAGTCACGACCTATTGAGTTTGAAGAGGAATGACATTTTTGTCTTGCCCCTTTGCTATAGCAATAACAACAAGTTCTTCCACAAATTTAGCAGATATGACTAATTGCCGTCACGCAAGTGCATGGTACAGTGGTCGGGGCAGTCAGCTCCTTCGCACCCCACCCACGTTCGATCCTCCATGGTGTCGCTGCGCTGCAGCCTTTACTGTTCCATTGCGAATGTATTCCGGATGTGACGGCTTAGATGTGATGGATGTCAGCTAGACTGATATGTATAATGTATAAAAAAAGAGGGCCCCATATCACTTCTTCTGGGAACTAGCCCCTCCCATTTAAAAAAATAAAAGAAAAGATATTACTAATTGCCGACTAGAGAATATGGTGGCTCGAGCAAGAGATTGGAGGCTGGTAGACGGCACGTATAACGACGATAAAGAAGGGACAAGCTAACAACAGTTTAAAAAATCAATTGGTTGGGGGGAATAGGGATAGCCACGACTACATTTTGTGGGAGCGATGTCAGTTGTGACATCGTGCGGAAAGGATGGCGTCTAAATATGCAACCTATATGGTGGATAGTGGCCTAACGATGGAGGATGTGGAAGTGTAACATAGAATCCAACGAGTTCAATTGAATTCAGATTTTTCCACGGCTAGTGTTGTATGAACGAAGGCGACTCTATTTTTGGGTGTGCCCTCTTGTTGCAACGATTGCTCTGTTGTTGCAGCTGCATACGATGGATGCTGATGGGAGAATACAATGGCAACGACGACGTGGTCAAGTTGTGGGTAGTCGTTGGCAAATAATCAATTTTTTATTTTATCTTATTTTATATTTTTTTGTTATAAATTTATATATATATAATATATATAATATATTATAATATATATATATATATATATATAATTCCCTTTTTCAATATATTTTTTTTAAATCTTTTTTTCCCCACACACATATATTAATATATCCCTGATTTATTTATTTATTTAATGGCCAAAGGCCGGGATTTGCCGACGTGCCTCTGATACTAATGTAACGAAGAAGGTTCGTATACACAGTTGAATAATCTTCAAAATACTTAAAAGATGTAAACATCCACAATAGGACAAGTAATTGTATATTGTATATTGTATAAAAGAATTGATAAGAAATGGTGAGATGGTTACAATGAGGGTGAGGGCTTGCTTGTATACCCTAGGCAAGTACCTCTTCATCAATGGCTATGTCCATAGGGACATACCTTTTCATTAACTAGTTACAAATTAATCATTATTTATTATTATTATTATTTCATTTATATTATATATATATATATATATATATATAACAAAGGGTTAAGTTTTTAACTCTAGTCGTGAATTCAAGGAGTCAAAATTAACCCTTAATTGTCTATCATGATGTGTTATATTCGAATGACTAGAGAAGAAAGGGTTCCATTTTATTCAAGTGCATTTTGTTCCATAGTAGGGTAGAGTAGAAGAGAGCGGACAAAGAGTGAGAGCATAACATATGGGATTTGTGTTTTGTAGTAACACATGGGCCATGGGTCTCAGGCAACTCCATAGAGAGTCCCTTCCCCTTTTGTACTTGCATGATATCCATTCCAGACAAAAGAGAGTAGAGCAACCAGTTGGGATTTCTCGCTTAACGGTTTCCCAGAGCATATCTTGGTGTTCATTGTGGATTGTTAGTGATTGCATTTACCTTCTCTATATTTACCACATATTATCTACTGCATGCATAATTTTAAAAAACAATAATAACAAATCTACATTCTGAAAGGAATTAACCCTTCATAGTGTAGATTTCGACTAGTTTTCACAATTATGTTGTGACAAAATATCCATTAAAATATACATGATAGTTGATAGATTAATATATAAATGCATACTAAAGCTAGAGTAGGTCAATGGAATAAGGTGTTCATCCTTCAAAATAAGGCCATGTGAAAATTAGGGTACTAGAGGCCCTAAAAAAAAGAATAAAATTATAGGAGTGTAATGTTAAGAGTGAATGAAGCATCATAACACAGGGATATAAAAACCAGAAAAGTAAAAAAGCAGCATTGGAAAGACAAAGTGAGGTAAAAGTACGAATGATATCAACAAAGGAGGCAAAAACCTCTAGTTGTCTTAAGAATTTGAATCAATAATGCAGATGCCCATGCTTAGTGCCTCCCAGATAATGTCCTAAGGATAGTGCCCTGAGTTGATATCGCCCTAAGAAGTAATCCTAGGTGGCATTGACACCCCCTCCTCGCCCTAAGACAAAGGTGTAGGGAGGACCACTCCTAACATCCAAGGTTGACAATTTTTTATAAAATGTTAGTTTTTTTGTATTGATTTGCAGATGCAAAGAGTAAAACTCTGTCCAATTGTCATGATCCTCATATATGTCCTTGGCTCAATGTGTAAAAAAGATCAAGTGGCATCAATGAGAGAGTATAGCTAGTTAGTTTGAGTGGTCTCCCATGAAGCGTAAGTAGGGTGCTTTGTCCCTCCAAAACATAACACAAATAAAAATGAAGTAATTTGTGTATCTCGTGTAAAATAAGCTCCAAGGTAAACATTTTGTAAGAGAACATTGCTCCCTACTTTATAAGGAAATGCGTTGTTAATGACAATTGGAAGGAGTCTTTATCAACCTTGTAGACATTTTTTATGAGAATGTCTACAAGGTTGATAGAGAGTCCTTCCAAACCTTTTAATGACAATGAAATCTTTCCAATCCCATTGTAGATAAAAGAGGAAAAAAAGATAAAATACTTTTTCATCTCAATACCATTAAAAAAATAAAATTACATATTCATTTTATTATGAAAAATATTATTTGTCTCAACCTTAAATTTATATATTCAAATATAACATAATCTTTATAATAAATAAAATAGAAAATAACATAATTTACAAAATATAAAAATAAATTAAGGAAAAAATATTAATATAATATCACAACCTATCTCCTGGAATTGCAGAGGAATGGGGAGAAAAGTGAAAGAAGAAGCAACAAGAAGTCTTATTAGAAGAGAAGTCCCAGACATTCTTCTGATCCAGGAGACCAAAATGGAGGACAAGGAGTTTCTCCAAATCAGTAAAAAAATTTGGAAAGGAAGCAGCGGACATGCAGTTTCAGCACGGGGAGCCTCCGGGGGTCTGGGCTCCCTTTGGAACCCTCTCAAGTATAGGCTGGTCACCGAGTTGCACAACACCCATTGGCTGTTTTTGAAGCTTCAGCCTTTGGACTCAAGGGAGGCAGTAAGCCTTTTCAATGTCTACGTTCCATCAAATATAGGGGAGAAAAGAGAGTGTTGGGACTCCATCAGACAACTGTCGGAGTCAGAAAATCTGGAAAACATCATTGTGGCAGGGGATTTAAACCTTATAATGCGCATGGAGGAAAAGCATGGAGGAACAATCATAAGGGATCATGCAAGGGAATGGGTGGACTGGGATCTGCTCAACATCCCTCCAGAAAATGGTAAGTACACCTGGTCTAACAAAAGAATAGGTCATGGTCATATTGTTGCTAGAATTGATAGATGCTTGGTGCAAAGTTCCTTTCTCCTGCTGGGCTTAGAATCCAGATTGCATATCCTCCCATGCAGCGCTTCTGATCATAAGCCCATTTTGATTGAGATGTCGGGCCACAAAGATCTTGGTCCCATCCCCTTTAGATTCAACCCTCTTTGGGTTAAGGAACCAGAGTTCCTAAAGCTGGTTCAAAACTGCTGGATTTTGCCAGTAAAAGGTTCCCCTTTCTTCATTTGGGAAGAAAAGCTTAGAAGATTGAAAGCGGTCCTCAAAACTTGGGCCAAATCCCTTCCCTCCCCTACAAAAGAGAGAAAGCAAGCCCAGGATAACCTCACCCATCACCATGCTCAAAGTGAAGATGCATAAATCACTAAAGAAGTTCTAGACAAGGAAGCTGAGCTCCAGCAAATCTTCCATAAAGCCTGCCTTTCGGAGGAGGAGCACTGGAGACAAAAATCTAGGAGTTTATGGCTTAAAGCAGGAGACAGAAATTCTGCCTTCTTCCACAAACAAGCTCAAACCAGAAAGAGCTTCAATTCTATTGCAGAAATTAAAGATGGCATCTCAACTCACAAAGACTTTGATAGCATAAAAAGAGCAGCTTTCAATCATTTTCAAAATCTGTATAGAGAAGAGGGAGTGACGGACCCTAACTCTAAATTCTTGGAGGCGGTTCCTTCTAGGATCTCTCCCTCAATGAATCATCAGCTCGAGGCGAAGATCTCTGTACAAGAAATAAAAGATGCTCTCTCCGACATGGAGCCGGAAAAAAGCCCCGGGCCCGGGTGGCTTCACTACAAGATTCCTTCAAACCTACTGGCAGATTGTGGATAAAGATCTCTACAAAATGGTTTTGAAATCCCAAACTTGCCAGAAAATTGGAGGCAACACCAATTCAGCCTTCCTTGCCCTCATCCCCAAGGAGAAGGGTGCTAAAGAATTCAATATTGGATACAAACTGATCACAAAGGTCATTGCCAATAGACTAAAAGGCATACTTCCAGCCATCATCCCGGAGAACCAAGGCAGATTTGTTCAAGGGAGACAGCTTGCTGACAATTTCATCTTGGTTAAAGAGGCGATCCACTCGAGCCAGCTTCGCAAAGAGAAAGGTATGGTAATTAAATTAGATTTAGCTAATGCTTTTGATTGGGTCAGACTTAGCTTTCTTTGGGAGGTCCTGAAAAAATTCGGCTTTGGAATGGGTTTTTTAAAATGGACTCAGGCTTGTATTGCCGACCCTTGGATCGCCCCTCTTGTGAATAGGAGAGTAGCTGGTTTCTTTAAAGCCTCAAGGGGGCTTAGGCAGGGCTGCCCTCTCTCTTCGCTCCTCTTCGTTCTTCATGTTTCTGTCCTGAGTTTCTACCTGGATCAGAAATTGGTTGACCAAGAGATCCGGGGGCTCAATATAGCAAGAGGTGTTAAAAATGTCAATCACACCCTGTTCGCAGATGATACCCTCTTATTAGGGGCTGCCTCCGCCAGATCTGCTTCAAGTTTCAAGGAGGTCTTGGATGACTACAGTGAAGCTACATGCAATAGCTTAAACAGGGGTAAGTGTAAAATCTTTTGTTGGAATATTTCGACTTCCATCCTTACAATCATTTCAAGAATACTTGGCAATCATAATGACAGGAAAATCCCATTGGTAAGTTGGGAGAAAATTTGCAAGCCTCAGAGTGAAGGAGGCCTTAACTTCAAGGATCTCAGCCTCCAAAGCATAGCCATGGGTGCCAAGATCTTCTGGAGAGTCATTGGATCACATCCAGGCTGGGCTCAAAGAGCTCTTTGGAGGAAATACTTCAGGGGAAAGAGAAAGAGATGCTTGGACGCCCCTCTGCCCATCACAAGCTCGCAGCTGATCAAACTTTGCCAAAAAGTTGTCCCTTTAATCAGAGACAGAGCATTCTGGATTCCACGAAACGGTAAAGATTGCAAGATTTGGGAAGATAGAATTATGATGCATCCACCCTTAGCGTCTCATAGTTCTCTACAATCGTTGCGCTTGTGGTTGGACAACGCGGCTTGCAACACACTCTGGGACATCTTGCAGTGGGAAGACAGATCATGGTTGCGCTGGAGACTCCCACCCGTCCCTCCTGAGCTGTCTCAAGCTCGCGATCAGCTCCTTGCATTGCTAAATGGGATGGCGCCTCTGTGCATGGGTAAGAAGGACGCCCGAGGATGGGGAACTGCCCCAGGGCTGTACACGGTGGCGCAAGGCTATAAGAGCCTGCAGGATCGACCTCATGTCCCCCCTAACCCAGCTGTATGGAATGGGATTTGGAACATTAAATGCATGCCCAAGGTCGACTTCTTTTGCTAGATGTTATGCCATAGAGCGATATTAACCGCTGATAGATTGCAGAAGAAAGGCGTTCAAGGCCCCTCCCGCTGCCAATTATGTTGTGACAATGAGGAGAACGCTCAACACATCATGCTAGACTGCAAATATTCACGAGAAACTGGCAAGGACTCTTGAGTTTCTGGAAACCTGAATTCACTCTGCCCACGACTATACCTGACCTCTTTGCAAATTGGTGGAATTACTACCCTGAAACTCTCCCAAAAAACGAAAGATTCAGAGCAGCATGGCTCTCCCTACCGAAATTCACTTGCCAGAAGATCTGGCTTGAGCGCAACATAAGAGTCTTCAGGGATGAAAGTCTCAACTCACAAGTTATTATCATTAAAACAAAATGCCTTTGGAAAGAAAGTCTTGGGGATTATCTGCCAAAGCTGAATCTGAGTCAGCTTGACTTAGATTGGGCGCCTCGATGGGCCTCCATTTCTCAGGCGAAATTAAGCACCACAAGGCCACAAAAGAATGACAATTCAGGGGAAAGGAGAACGAACTGTCGGAATTGCTTCTCAGGCAATCCAGATTTTCTTTGTTCTTCGACGGAGCAGCGAAAGGCAATCCTGGATTGGCTGGGGTAGGAGGAATTATAAAAAATAAAGAGGGCATAATAGTGGCAAAGTTCGCTTGGGGATTAGGACAGTCAACCAGCATACAAGCTGAAGCCTTGAAACTTTTGCAAGGCCTTAAGCAAGCAAAGGCAATGGGTCCCTCAGAAGTCACCATTATAGGAGACTCTCAAGCCATCATCAAAGTCTTAGTAGAGGATTCCTTTCTTGTAGACATCAGCCTGGCAAGAATCATTTCAAGAATCAGAACATTGATGAAATTTTTCTAGATTACAACTCTCCTTCATGTCTTGAGAGAAAATAATAAAGATGTTGATATAGAAGCCAACAGGGCAGTTCCTCTTTCCGCTGGCTGTCTCTTGGCAGAGGAAATTGAGAGTTGGGAATCCATTCCATAACGAGTGTCATGTTCTACTGTATTTTGCTGAATCAATTTGTCTGTCTATTTAAGATAGGGAAAATAACAAAGATAGAATCGATAGTCTGGAATAAAATTCGCGGGCACCCAGGATTTGGGACCTCTGAACAGCTAATGGAAGAAAAGTTTAAGGGCTATGCCCGATCAAATGTAACCGGTGAAAGGCATTTTGGCCAAAGATCAATATAATACCATACCTTTTCTTGTAAAAAAAAAAATATCACAACCTATATCATAAATGAATTTGAAAATGACTTAGTTTCCAAAATATTAGATGAATTTGAAAATGACTTAATTTCCAAAATATTTAAACAAATTAAGAGAAATCATTGCAACTACCATTTATATTATAGTTTTGTTAAATTTACTAACAACCCTATAAAACATTAAACTTTCAAACAGACCTTAATGCAAAAATAGCCGATCCAAGGCACTTTATGTAAATGTATGTAAATGAAAGGGAGTATTATATAATAATAAAAAAAGCCACGTAGGTTGATTTCACAAATCATTCAAATTTAAAGGTAATTTCCGAGATCTTTCAAATTTGTAACTCAAATATAAATATAAATCCATCACAAAGTTATGAAATAACCTAGAAAATCAATAATATAATACGATACATATACCTAAACACCTTTAGACAAGGAGCCTCCACCAATCCCCAAAACCATCTTCTTTGGTTATGGTTTATTTTATTAACATTTTGGGTTGCAAAATGTCAAATGGAGATCCACAAAATTTATATAATTCGTAGAAATGGATACCATAAAATTCATATAATAAAATTTGAAAAAAAAAAGATTTAGTAGAAAGCAATAGAGTTTTGAAAGAACAAGTAACATTGCTATAGGAAGTTCTCTTGATAGAAATGACAAAATGGCAATGCATGAAGGCGGATATGCAAAACTCAAATAAATTTGTAGTGGAAAGTACATAGGTGGTGAATGCGAAACCATCCCAGGATAAAGGGAGAATGATTGCACAAATAGACAACAACGAAGAGAAAGCAAGAGAAGCAAGGAAAGGAGATCCCACAAAAGTTTCCAAAACTTGGACTCAAGTTATTAGCAATTCTTCTAATAGGGAAGGAGAAACAAACATTCGGGTTGACAACATGCAAGATAGAGAAAGCAAGGAAAGACAAAATATAACAACTAACATAATTATTAAAGGGGTGAAAGACTATGAGAAAAATGGATGTACTCTTGACCTTGCAAGGGACTTCTTGAAAGACAAGTTGCTATGGAAAGGAAAAAAATGCCAAGCATGGAGGGTGGGTAAGTTTAATGGTGAGAGAGCCAACCCCATAAAAGTCATCATGCCTAGTGTGCGTGATAAATATATCATTATAAGCGAGCAACATCTCTTGAGGGGTTCTTGTTTTTTTTCTAGATGAAGATTTAACTATAAAACAACAACAAGAGGAAAGGAGGGAGGAAATGTCTGTAGAAATTTTGAATAATTTAACACATATTCAACAGAGATTATCCTGATCATGTACTATTGCGGAAAACATACACAATACGTAAGCTCCTCTACGTTGATCATCAATATAGAGCATCAATAACAATAAAACATCAAGAGCATTCACACATTAACACAGTATGTATCCCAGGGAAAGAATCTCGCTAAAAAACCCCAACTATCTGTATTTTAATGACTAAGTCATGTAACATTACATAGCATAATACTTCTCACAAGTATCTCCACCTCTGTTACACACAATACAGCTCAGATCTGAATCAATCACTGGCTCAAATCTCCTTCGCTGCTTGTCTGCCTCCGCTGCTCAATACCTGCTCAAGAACTGATGATAATTCCAAGGCAACCACGTATTTACTTGGAAAATCACGTGAGCACAAGCTACAATTTGGGCAAACTCATTGGCATACTCAATCCCTTGATTGTGCAAGATCTGATGCACAACTATAGTCACAACTGATAGCAATCTGATTCTCTAACACCTGTCCCTGCTGACTGAACATGCACTCACATGCAACTAAGTTAACTGATGTATTCATTAGTTGTATTATGAGTTAATAACTTGTGAATTAATTAATAACTAATTCACCCAACTCATCTCTAGTCTATTCGCCAGTTAGACTAAATACAACCAGTTTAACAAAGCTAAACTGAACACAACTCCATCAACTGCACCTCCAGTCCACTAAACTCAACTCACTTGAGTTCTAACTGAAGTCATGCATGCAAATATTCAACTAACCCATAAGAACCACATATTTCCTTCATGCAATTGCATGTGCCACATCCGTAGCTCGAACTGAAGTGCTCCAAGAGAATAAGATTAAGTTTATAGTCCAAATATTATTGTGAGATAATAATATTTGACTTTTCTATTTTGACAGCCAGTCTAAAAATAGACTTGATCACTCACACTGTGATCACTCACACTTTCATCAAAAATAGAAGTCCACCTATTTTTCCAACTTGATCAATCATCCATAAACAACAACCTGCAATCCATAGACATGATCCATATGTCTAAAAATAGACTTGCGCCAAAAATAGCCTGCGGGCCCACTTAGTCAAGGTGACTCTTTTCACTAAGCTCCATCATCTTGTTGCAATCTCAACATAATGGGCTTCGGGGTGTGCCAATGTCTCCTAAATTCTTAATGGGGTTAACCAAGTACTATTAGAAGGTTTTTGCTTCTAAATGGGATAATATAGTCAAGGTACATCCATCAAAGTTGCTGGCACGTGGAAAATAGGTAAATGAAGTAGGGAATGAGAAGGGGTAGCCCTAGGTCACATGCTGGGGCACAAGGGTAGCTAATAAGAGGGAAGCCCACACTTGGGTTTATAATGTGGTGGATGGAGCAATTGTGGTACATGAGGTGCTTGGGCCTTGATTTTTCCACCCTTCTTTATATGCCTTTTTCCCTATTATGATTTTGTTTGATTAACTGCTCGGGAGCAGTGAATTTGCCCCTTTAAGGTGGGGCCGTTCATCGCCCACAAATGGTTGGGACAATTATGGGTTCCTATATGATGAAGAAGGCTCATAGAACATATTGGAACTAGGGTGATGGCCATGATGATGGGGTAGAGCTCATGTATTGGATTTTTCCCACATGCTAAATGTTTTTTTCCTAGCCATCTTTTGCATTTTGTGGTACTTTTCCCATTGAATGTGGCCATATATGCTTTTAACTTTATTTTCATTTGCGTCAACCTTCGGGCTTCATTTGAGGCCATGACCCAAGGTGTGGGTAAGGGGAAGGGGCGAGCTGATCCTATGTGGACTCAATGGAGGAATGTGGACCCAGGTAGGAGAAATGATGGATGGGGTAATAATGAATGGAAAGAGCGTAATATGAGAGGATAAGGGAGTAGGACCACGCAACCAAAATCAGGGTTTCCTATGAAATACCATCCCTGGAACCAAATGGTCAGTAAAAGAGATCCCACAGGACCAAAATCCAAGGTTAATTCCTAAAAGGGGTCTAGGGGACAAAAGCACAGACCTATCCCATTCTTTCCGTCGAATCCCCCCATTAATCGATACCCAAATGTGTCCATGATAAGAAAACTACAATACTCAATGTCCAAATAACAAGGCATACCTTTAGATTCAGGAGGCCCACCTTCAAACATACGATCATGGCAGATGGGTGAGGGACTTCATGGCTGGCTCAAGTGGTGGAGAAATGACACAATGAGCTAGCTAATGGCTGCAAGGGGCTGTTGGCTATCGGCTGAGGACCATCTTGGAGAAAAAAATTTCTCCTAGGGATATTACCAACAAAATGGTGGGTAACATCAAGCTCCAATTGGAACGTGATCTCTCGAAGAAGTGGGCGAAGCTACTTGAATGGGATGTCACAAGAACTCTAAAAATCTCTTGGTTATCGTAGACCTATCACCTACACATTCAATAGATGGAAAAACATGGGGAAGCATGCTTTCGCAACATATCATGATTGCACATGCTGTTAGGCCATAAAATCAACAAAAAATAAAATATGAAAATTTTAATTTAGATTCATCAACTCTACCATGAGAAATATCATATGATGTTAGTTCTAATGAGAAAATGAACATGCAATGCATCCAACCCTAACATGCATATAGTAAGGCTAATACTAAGTGTAATCATAAAGCCAGTGCACCCAACATGTCATCACATCAATATACATATGCCTGCATGTATGATTACTCATGTAAGAACCCCCAAATCAAATGTGTACATGGCGGATGAAGTGGGTGGGAGGCGGGAAAATATGATCTCCATTAGAGGTAAAGGGAAGTCCTAGGAGAAAGAAAACTGGTCAATCTAGAGGTCCAGGGCATTCCTTCTAGGTACAAAATGGTGGAATGAATGATCACTCTTGAGAACTCATCATGATCTTTGTTTGTAATATCATGTTTTGAGGATGTCACACGGTTATTAGAAGAGGGGAACGAAGGGTGAGAGGGAGAAGGGGTGCAACAAATAGGTCTCTCAATGTGATGGTCGCATCGGAGAGGGGAGGTCATGGAGTGATCATAATCATGAGGATGGGTCAAAGGGGATAAAGTATATTCAATGAGGGGTTCTTTCTTGACACCATACTCAAAAAGGCGAAAGGGGCATGGTCACTCGTGGTCATATCAAAAGAGCTAAGGGAATTACTTGAGTTAAACTCAAGGTGGTGAACAAGCAGGGAAGGCAGAGATGAAGTGTCATATTCAATGAGGTTTCCCTCCCCACACTCTAAAGGCCCAAGTGATTTGAATACATGGTCATAAGGTGGGTAGGTGGGAGCCTCATTTCTTTCCTCATTATAAGAATCAAAGGTTGGGCTTTCGATAAAAGGAGAATCAATCACTTCCAAATGTCCTTCTTCATGTAAGGGAAAATAATAATTCTCCTTCCCAAAGGCATCAATGGGTATGCCATCACAAGTAGTGTCCGGGATAAAGGAAAAACCAACCTCAATCTCATCTTCCTTGTCAGTATCATAAATGGGAGCACAATCAAATTGGGGCCCAGTAATCTCCCATTTCTTCTTTTCAATGCGGAAATAATCTCCATTGCCATTCTCCAAGGAGCTCACGGGATCACCTTCCTAAAGGTTTTCAAAAGGAGAGTCATTAGGAGTGATACCCTTGAAAACGGTAAGGTCAGTCTCGGCCTTACTTTCCATAACTTCATTGTCCTCAACACGTGATCTCAAAATCATCTTGCCCATCCTGTAGCCCCAACGAGGATTCATCTTCCTGCTCATCATCGAGATCCTCAAGGTCATCTTCATCTTGCTTGGTTGACAAGCGGGACCTCTCTTCTTCTCTCTTCTCTTGAAGAACAATTGCTAAGGTATTTGTTACATGATTCTGGTAGTATGTTTCTAAGAGGAGATCATTAATAGGGTTCTCTTTATATTTGCATTTCACCTTATGAAGCTTTACTTATTCATCATATAAGCAGGAGAAAACTTCATTAGAATTATATTCCCTTACTACCTCCCTGCACGACCTAATATATTCATCCATTTTTTTCTTGCGTGAATTGGAGGCTAGCGGGATCCAATTCTTCGTCACTCTAAGAGGAGGAATTCCCTTTCACCTTGTTATTGATAAGGTTGCCCAAAATATTCACAAGTTACATGATAAAGGTCAAGGAGACGACTAGGATCCTCTTCATAAGAATACATTACTATGTCGAGTTTTACTTCTTGTGACATATAAAACCTAAGAATGAATTCCATATCCATGCTTTCCAAAATATTTAGAAAAGTTTCTGCATATTCCACAACTCTCTTTTTCAGCTCTTGAATCTCTTGATCATTGAGTTTTTCAGATATGGTACCAAGAGAAATCTCCATTTTCTATGATTTTGCATATTAATATTATAATGGAGTCGCTAGGGTGAATTAAAGTGCCTTGATAGATACTTGCTTCACCTTACAAGCATTAACTTTAAAGTTCAATGAAGAAATAGGGCTTCGTTCTTCCAGAGGAGTCGCCAATAATGATATGTCGATATGTTGTACGAGGAACAAAACATACATCTTGTGTCCTCGACAACGGCACCAAAATGTTGCCACTCAAACTAGCAGGGGACCTAAGGGGAATCCCTAAAGGGAAAATGCTAGGCCAAGGGCAACAAATGGAGTCTTAGCCCACTGTCACCTCAGCTAAGACTCCCTTTTACTTACGGACTTTCACTGATGGAAGGAGACCCGATATGTATGGAGTCACTAAAGAATGTTAGATCAATAGATATGAGTGACCCAAACTTTTTCTGAGAAGGTTCTGAAGGATGGAGCCTACTCGCTTTCTAAGCAAGGTACTATGTGCTTCTATGGAAAGGAAGAGGATTTTGTGGGGGAGGTGTATGAGAATAGGATTTGAAAGGAGTTTCTTACACCCTAAATCCTTGTTAAAGTTGGTATCCCGGATGGTTCTTGAATAATGGTCCTTTGAAGGAGTGGGACCATGTGGGGCCAAGTGGACACAGTCTGGGGTATGAGGAAGGTATGAAATAATCAATGATTTTCTTACCCTAGACAAGGTGGGAAGGATCAAAGAAAGTATGCCACTCAATGATAATGCTTTAACCCTAGGAAGTGCTAGCTTTAGGGATGGAAGGGAAAGTTTTGGTCCGAGAGCTAGGGCTTGGATTTTCTCTAAACTCCACCATCAGAATGTCTTCAAATTTGAAAGAGGGCTAGAGGAAACGCCAATGTAGGAGACCCTAGGAGATCGAACTTTTTCAGTGGTTAACTGTCGGGAAATTGATGCCCTAAGCACCCCAATGTGTCTAGACTTGGGAGAAGGTGAAAGAATAAGTGTTTTGGTGACTAGCCTTGCTAGATCAGTACCTTAATCCTTGGGAGAATGGATTCTATGTTGATTATGTGTAATATTTCTTGATTCCAAGTCAAGGAGGCTTCAAAATTACTTCACAAACCCCTCTAGGTCAAGTGAAAGTAATCTTGCAGCTTTTATACTTCAAATGTACAAGAGGAATAGCTTATCAAGGTCAGATTTACCCCTAGGAGATTTTGCTCATACTACATGGGCCAATACATGGAGAGAATGTCATAATACAAGCAATCCCACAATATTAAGCAATAATTTGCATGCAATAATTAGCCTTAAAACAACGAAAATCCAATCCAGCATATGTGACAAAAGTAACAAGAATAACATAAAAAAATCATACTTACATGTAGTAGAGTATACCCAACCATTCACAAATGAAAATAGAGAAGCTCCAAGAGAATATATACTAATAACCATACATCAAAATTCATCCATAAATGCTCCAATTCATCCTCTAGGAAAAAGTGCGAAATTCTCTAAAGAAGAGAGAGATCCAATCCAAAGTGATGATCATAAATGATCTCACTTCACTTGTATTTATACACATCTAAGGAGTTTGAATTAGCCACCTTGGCCTACATAAGCCCCAAAAATAAAATAATGTACTAATAATACAACGTTCTGGTGACAAGCCCACCAAACTAGCTCATAAATGAAAAAGTAAGCCTCTCAAGAGGTCAAATAATAATCTATGCATGTCGTAGGGCCCTCTAATAGGCCTAATGAGGTCCATGGGTGCCACAATGAAGAATAGGACCCTCAAAAGCAGTGGAAAAGGGGTTGGCCCCTTGTAATAACTTGTGGTGCTCCAAATGACAGTGGGGGCACACATGTGTCCTCATGGGTCTCCAAACAAATCGAAGATGCCTGTAGGTTTCCCTCAAGGGCTAGGATGATAATGTAGGAGATGCCACATCAAGATAGAAGTCCTGGATCATATGCAAAATGTATGGTGTAGATCTGGCACCAACTAGGCATGATGGATCAGGTGCATCCTCCTCGTCCAATAAGTGAACCACGAGCAATCTCTGAATGGTTGTGGGGATCCATGAAGTGAAATCTGTTGTTCTGGAGACACATGGCTCTCAACGCACACCTATATGTGCCAATGTAGCCCTTTGGAGGATTAAGACCTTGTATAGGGAGACCAAGCCCCACATGGAAACCATTTGAAATCCTGCATAAGATCCAATACGACCCCTATGATTCCAGTACAACAAGTCATTAGAGAAATCGAGTAAATGAGCTTACCTAATCACAGTCCACAGGTGGGGATTTCATAATGGCCTTCCCTTCCATAATGGGCTTCGGGATGTGCCAATGTCTCCTAAACTCCTAATGGCATTAACGAAGTACCATATTTGGTGGTTTCTGCTTCTAAAGGGGAAAATATAATCAAGGTACATCTATCAAAGGTGGTGGCATGTGGAAGGTAGATGAATGAAGTAGGGAATGAGCAGGGGCAACCTTGGGTCACATGCTGGGGCACAAGGGCAACTAATAAGAGGGAATCCCACACTTGGGTTTATAATGTGTAGGAGGGAGCAATCGTGGGAGAATCCGCATCATAAATTATGTATGAGATGGTATAAAGTCACTGTGAAAGTGACACATCACTACTAACATGCTCTTTCGTAGAAATATAGATACAAGCTCTAGTCGCAACTACTATGGTAAGATAAAGTATTAGGACTAGAGAAAATCAAGTTTTTGAGGGGAACTTTGGTCATATCAAATTTCAGCTCATGATCTCCTGCTCACAGCATTACAATAATTGCAGACAAATGAAAGAAGAATGATCACAACTTATATTGCTATTAAATACCAACATAATTTAACATTGATAGGTAAGGGAAAATCAATCAAACTCATGTGAGATCTCTAGAGTTTTTCTCTTGGAGATACAAGGTTGCTTGTGACAGATTTGACTTCACTAGTGGAAGAGGCATATTACTCTAGTATTTGCTACCTCTGGCAGACTGGAAAGCATTGTTGCAAAGATGATATTGACTATATTTAAATTATGTAAAATAAGTTTCACAGCAAAGCATACATGATACATGTACCTGATATTTAAGAGATTATAATTTTGATATTCTACTAAGAAGACATGAACATACAGCATACTGACAGGGAAAAATATTTCACCTTCACATCTGATAGGTTGGTAGGAAAAATAGCACATTATAAATTGGGTAATAGAATATGTCAAGTCCATGGAAAAAGCCACCAGCGAGTCTCGACTCTATCATGTAAACCATTGAAGAAAAAACTAGATAGAACATGTATTACCTTGAACGAAGGTTGCTTCAGTTCAACGTCCAGAACTTCTGAAATGTACCTGCATGTCTGTTTTGGGTCTAAAACACTGTAAAATCTTACACGACTTTTATACCCTGCATAGAATTGGAGTCAACATTCCAAATTTTAAGATCATTACAAAACACTAGTGCCAGTGACACTGGGAAACCTTAAAGCTTGCAAAAGACATGGATTTGAAACTTGTGACAAACAATAAAACTAAGAATGCACAACACCTTTGCGAAATATGGTCCGATTGTCATACAAAGGCTGGCAGGGTTGGATAACTTCAATGTCTAAAGGATCAACATCATAACTAGCATTCTTCACAGGAAGTCTACGAACAGTAAGAAGATTCCTCTGTAAATCTTCAAACATATTCGAATAACCTGAATGAACCTTTCTTTTATTGCCCATGTGTGTTATACCAGGAACCACTTCTCTGTGTTCACTGCACTTGAATTCTGTTAGAAGCCGCATTGCAACATGACTCTGAGAATCTGCCACATCTGCCTCTGCTAAGAGATTAAATTTGGAGGAATTTCCTCACCGTGGAGAACTTTTAGTTGGATATAAGTCTTCTAATTGGAATCATCTAAAGCTCCCATGGAACAACGTTTTTCACCGTCTCTTCTTTCTCTCTTCTATAAGACTCCTATACTCATCCTCTCCATCCTCTCCTTCATCACTATGTATTATAGTTTCAACATCATTTGTTGATTTTGAATTATGTGCCTTGGAAATAACCTTACTATTGTTTCTATTTTGAATGTTTCAGAAATCAAAGGCAAATCCTTCAAAGGACTTGCTTTTGACTTGAATATAGTTTTTGAGGAAGAAAATGATGAGATATCTTGTCCTCTCCTTCATCACTATGTACTATAGTTTCAACACCATTTGTTGATTTTGAATTATGTGCCGTGGAATAACCTTACTATTTTTTCTATCTTGAACGTTTTAGAAATCAAAGGCGAATCCTTCAAAGTACTTTCTTTTGATTTGAATATAGTTTTTGAGGAAGAAAATGATGAGATATCTTGCATAAAATGATAAGTTGTTACAGTGTTAAACAACCAACAAAATTTTATGCAAGATACGTCATCATTTTCCCCCTCAAAATCTATGTTCACATACAAGACGAGTCCTATGAAATATTTTCCTTTGATTTTTGAAACTGCAGATATTCAGGATAGGAAAAATTAAAGTTCTTGCCAGAGCACAAAATTCAAAATCAACAAACGGTGTTGAAACTACAGTACTTGGTGATGATAAAGAGGATGATAATGAGAGTCTTGGAGAAGAGAGAAAGATAGAGAGTGTGCAAAAAACTTGTTACCGTGGGAGTTTTTGATGATATATATCATTTTAATCGATAGTGCAACGGTTGGTGTTATATCTGCTGTATCTGCTCAGGGACAAGTTCACAATTGCAAAATTGAATAACATATATACAAAAGTTGACAGACACTAGAGACATTTTCCTTGCTTACAAACAAAAGCATCTTGACATAGAATTTGCAGCCCTGAAAATTTATACAATAAATGGAAACCAGATCAATCCAAATCAAGAATTGCAAAATTGAATAACATATATATAAAAGTTGACAAACACCAGAGGCATTTTCCTTGCTTACAGACAAAATCATCTCAACATAGAATCTGCAGCCCTGAAAATTTATACAATAAATGGAAACCAGATCAATCCAAATCAAGAAAACTCAAATATTAGTGCAGGCATGTCATTGTGGTGCCTAGGAAACCTTTTTCCCATCTTGAAACTTCATTCAAAGATGGCACTAAAAAATTAGACAACTTATCTCCAATTGATACTTCTTTAAAAATAAAAAGTGATAGATGCTCATGAGCCATCTTACAATGCAACTTTAACAATCTACACAACCAATCTAGGTTGTCAAAGACATGAGCCCTGCAATTTCTTCTTGATATCCTCTATTGATTACGTAGATATAGATATTGCATAGAAATTTAAAAGGTAGTCAATGTGCTACTCTAATTAGTTAATTATTTTTTGCACATGTTTTAGGTAAATTTTAATTTTTGGCTTGTTTCTTCTCTTTTCTTTTTTTTTTTATTATAAAATTTTGCTTTGTTTTTCTTACACTATGAGAGGTATGAAATAAGATGTTATGAAGGTACTTTATCCATAAATTGTTTTGTATCATTTGATTTGTTGATTTTTTCCAATATTTTGTATATTTATTCAATTAATGTATATCTTTTTGTATTGATTATCGCGAACATAAATTATTAATTGTTAAATTTTAAATTAGTAAACAATGAATGTCAAATTACAATAAACATGTGATTATGTCTTATGAGAGGTTTGGCTATCCTTCTTACTTGTAATTTTAGTGCTTTTCATTAGTTTCACAATTCTATTGAAGGTAATATTTCATTTATAAATTATATGTATTTAACTATTCCATCGGCTATTATTCATTATCATAGTCATTAAATACAATAGTTGATCTCCCCATCCATTTATTAAAAAAAAATTAGTTCAGTTGATCTCCCCATCCATTTATTAAAAAAAAATTAGTTCTATAGGGGATTCATTCCATTTGAGTAAATAAACTGCTAGACATGGTGATAAAATTCAATCTTTCAAAGGCTTATGGTGGATCTTGCTAGATCTATTTGAGTGCGGGGTTTAATCCTCTTATTGTTAAATAGATCATGGGATGTGTTTTATTAATGGAGTGTCTTCTTACCTATTTTGTTAGTTGTAGAGGAATTAGTAAGACTACCCAAAAAGCTAAAAAAAATTAGGTGTATGGAAAGAATTAGAGTGAGAGGTTTTGAGGATCGACATCACCATTTACAAATAATTTTGAATTTGACTATAGACCACTAACAATAATTCTACAATTGTATGTAAAGTTATTAGGATAGAGATAAGCCTACATAAATTTGTGGCTGGTTTTAGTTATCATTCTACTCATAAGTAAAAGAATAATGAAACTGATTATAAAACATTCTAAACAAACGATTCAATATTGTACTAGTGAAATATTACAAGAAAGGAATCTCCCTCGGGATAGAGGCATCAACTTAGTCTACATGAACAGGCAGCAAAAATTCACGTTACTCAAACAATACTAAATATTTACTGCACTAGTGCAATAACTTATACAACACGTTATTGAACAGTGCTAAATGTTGAGATTTTATGTTTGTAACAAAATAGGAAAAATCTCAGTTGATGACAACAATAGGGATTCTGTTCTTAGATTAGCTCCAGGTTGTTGGGAGGGAGTTAATGCCTCCTATATTGGATGTGATGGAGTTATGAGGCTGTTAGATTCTCTATGCTATATAACAGGCAATCATTCGATGGTTTGCTAAGAGAGTTTGAAGATTTCTTGAAGTAATCTCCAATTTGATTAATATATTCCTGATGCCTATGTTTGGTGGACGTAGCCCAGATTGGTTAGTTGAACCACGTTAAACACTGTATTATATGTGCTTTTGTTGTGTGTTTAATTTAGTTTTGCTGTGCACCTGAACCAACACTAAATTTACTTCTAAATGTGTATAGCTAGTGCATAGAAAGAAATCACTTATACAACTCACAGCTCAACCCGTGACGCGTTTAAGTTTATGCAGGGTAAGTTCTCGGGTCAAAATACGACAGGCGAATCACTGAGAGGGAAACCAAGTCTTGGCATATACACATGCAGTCGAGGCGTCTGATCTTTGAGTCTATGGAGGAAATGGGTTGGGTTTAATGGTTGATTTTCACGCTATCGTTTAGCTAATATTAAAAGGTTCTCTTATTTAATACTCAGTAATTTAGAAGAAAATTATAATTATATATCATTTAATTTTCTTATTTTAAAAATAAATTAGATTAATAAGATTATATTTATAATAGTTATTTTGATTTTATAATTAAATATAGAAATAGAAATAGTTATTTTGAATTTATAATTAAATATAGAGTTAGAAACAAATAGCTAAGGTGAATTAATCTAAATCATTTAATTATATCTAAGCTACACACAAATATTATTGTATTTGCACAAGGTATTTTCAAGAGTACACAAAATTTAATTCACTTCATAAAAATATTAAACTCTTTTTCTCACCATACCTTAAAATTTATATGACATTTAAATTCAACTAAATAAAAAGATAATGGAGGATAATTAGATAGTTGTGGAGTTTTTTCTTTTTAACCAAGGCAAGCTCCTTTTTTCTGTTTCACCTTTTACTATGTGGATTGCTATGCACCAACTCGTTTTCCACTCAGTTTATTTTTAAAACCCACCCTCAAGACTTACCTATGATCTCATCCTCAAGCCTTGACCAACCATACAAAAACTCACTCTCAAGGCTGGCCTATGCTCTCACCCTCAAGCCTTGACTAACCACACAACACCAAAAGTATACAACTCCTCAAACCCTAACTGCGTACAAAATTAAAATTACTTTGCATATTCAACTCTTTCTTTAATTGTACTTCAAAATTTAAATTCAAGTTAAATAAAAAGACAATGGAGGATGATTACCTATCTGTTGAGTTCTTTCCTCTTCACCAAAGCTAAGCTCACCAGACAACCCCAACAATATGTAGCTCCTCAAACCCTAACTGTGCACAAAATTAAAATTTCTCAACTCTTTCTCTAATTGTACTTCAAAATTTAAATTCAAAGTTAAATAAAAAGACAATGGAAGATGATTACCTACCTGTGGAGTTCTTTCCTCTTTTTCCTCTTCACCAAAGCTAAGCTCCCTTTTATGTTTCACCTTTTTCTTGTGCCGTGCAAACCCTCCCATAAAAATCAGTAACTAAAACCCTATCATTACCCTAATAGTTAATGTTTCTCATATTTCCATAAATCTCTCTTTGTGGTAAAAATTCTACCCACTTTTCCCTTTCCCTCATTCTCTCCTTTTCCCTTTTACTGATAAGGCCTTTCTATTTAAAATACTACACACTACCCACACCTCATCTTTTCCATGTAAATTCCAGATTATCAACACACCTGGGATTGACACCTCATCATTTCATGCAATTTCTAATATATTACATTTTTTTTCTTTTAATTCAAAATAAAACCCATGTTGCAAATCATTAAAACCCATGATGCAAGTCGTCAAAACCCATGTTGTAAGGTTAGGTACGAGCTTCCTATTTATTTATTTATTCACACCTCATCTTTTCCATGTAAATTCTCGATTATCTCATCTTTTCCATCTAGTAAAAACCAGGTTACTTACAAGCTTCTTGTTTATTTATTTAATGATTACTTTATTAATTGTTTATTGCATATTAAAAAATATCTTTCATACATTGTATCTGATTATAGACACATACATATATAATTACTCCATTTATACCTTAATACCCTTCCCAAATGATTAATTATCTACTATCCATGATCCTTTAAGGGTCATTGGTTTATCTTACTTAGCTCTTAGTGGGGACACTACTAGCTAATTGTTCACTGAGGATTCCCCACCCTTACTTTTATGAACTTAGACAAGATGGACTTTGGGTCCTTGTCTCTATGACATAGGTATCATTCTTTTATTGTTGAATCATCCAACCCTAATTGTAAGCTCATACTCGTGTGTAGACTAGTTTGGAAAGGCCTCAACTTGTACCTTGCACATACACAATCACTCACATGGAAGTAATCAATGTGTGTGTGTGAATGGGGTTATCTCGAGTTATTGGGTGGAATAATTGTTTTTATTTCCCACACACATTCAAATACATGCTAGTGACAAGATGAGCTATAATTCCTTGATAAACACAGTTGTAATGGCTTCATGCCTTGTGGACTGCTAACTGAGTATACTTGTGGACTAGCTTGGTACTATCAACCTCACTATGACCCCACACCTCATTCTAGCCCTTGAGATGAGAGGGAGGTTGATTTCTTTCCTTGGGAATATCTATATCTATATCTTATATATATATATATATATATATATATATATATATATATATATATATAAATATATAGTCAATCATAAATTTCTTTTCCATTGGTCATCATTTTTCTTATAAGTACTATACTCCCCGTGTATAGGTTTTTTGATTCACAACATCAATATTCTTATTTGATACCATTTCAATTATCCATTGTTATATATACAAAAGAATGTGAGTCAAAATATACCACTTCATTATACCGAACATATGATTCATCGTCTATCCTCATACTAAACTAAATAATAAATGTGCATATGAAGAATATAATTAGTATGTGTACAACATCATTCAAGTGTGTGATTTATTATTCATCCATGTATAAAAATAAATAGTAAATGTACACATTTGGAATATAATTAGGAAAAATGGTCTAAAAGTAGTTATCCAATATACTTAACAAGTTCATATAAGAGGGGCATTACACACTTCCTTTCTTACAAATATCTAGCCCAAAGTTTCTTAAGTAAACAAATGTGGGTATTCAAGACACATAGTTGTTGCATCTGCCAAGTGGGAAAACTCAGATTATAATATCTTATTGGACCTTTACCTAGTCCATTAGGTGACACCTAAGCTGGTGGGTATGATGGTCTAATATGCATATGGGTTATGTTTTCAAGATCCCTTCATTAGTGACCTGCAAATGATTCAATTATTTTCAATCTAAAATGTGAATCAATGATATAATGCCTCAAAATAGGTACATGAAAAATACTAGAGTATCCACACTATGCAAGACTAATGACAGAGCAAGACAATAAACTATAGGTATAGTATTTTCCAAAATTTCAGATATCCCCACAAACTGATGGGGAAATTTGGATCCTTTTCCACATCTTATGGAACCTTTTAGGGTTTAACTCAATGAAAGATATGATTCCCCATTTCATAGCTATGATATTTTCTATGCACATCATCATAGATCTTCTTATGATCTTGAGCTTCCTCTAGTCTTTGCCTAATTAAGGATACTTTTTCTTCCATTTCCTAAATGTGATGTTCCCAATTTTCATGAGTGCAAAAATAACTAAGGAGTTTTGATAATTTTTCGTGATATTAAATAAAAAAGAGAAAATATTATTTTGTGAGAGAAAAGGCGAAAAATATTATTTTATGGAGAATGATGACACAATAATATTTTAATGGAGAATGGAGGAAAATAATTATTTTATTGGAGAATGACGACAAAATAATATTTTATTGAGATAGGCAAATTATTATTTTTATTCAAAATATCAGCAAAAATCTCCTAGTGGAAAATGGGCCCCACCAATAAAATAATAAGAAAAAAAAGAGAGTCTAGAAGCTAGAGGAAGACTCAATGGAGAATTATAAAAGGAGGAATGGATCAATTACAAATGATTTTATTCCTATGATTTCTATTTGACTTTAAGAGGAAGCTCAAGCAAGTTTCAATAGTTTCAAGTGAAACTCAATAACTAATTTTGATGGACTTCAAGTGCCACCCTAGTTAACTATTGTGGAAGATTACCTTTGATCTTTTAATTGTGCCTACTGCAGGGAGTTTCCATCATTGAATGAATTTTTTGCAAGGTATTCCACATTTTTTTTGTTGCAAGGTTTCATAATTCTCCAAGGAGGTCGAATTCTATCTATACAAGGAGGGTTGAATTGTTGTAGGCCGAATTGCTTTCTCTCCATTCCTCCGCTTAGTTAGTGTTAGGATATTCTGACACATAGGAATAGTTAAGTATAACTTGGTCTAGTATAGAGTTAGGTAAAGTGTGTTTCTTTACTATGCACATTTGTAACTTACAATCCAACGGTCACGATATGTAGTGATCCGATGGTTCATTCTCTCCTCGGTATTACCGACACTTGATCCGTGGCTTGACACC
>APFE030206741.1:191785-252947 GCA_000404065.3 Pinus taeda | reverse complement strand
TTCCTACTTATGATGGCCTAAATGATTTAGATTTTTGGATGCATTTGAGAGGGAGGTACTAGAAAAGTAGCGCTTCTAGGCATTGGACTGGGCACTGCACGCTACACCTGCAAGTTGGTGGGGTACGCATAAAGGAAGCTTTGATGACTGGCGCGAATGTAGGAGGATGATGAGAAAACACTTTGGGAAGCTGAAGGTGTGAATGGCAGACAAGTATGATGGGCAGGATGATCCACACATGCACTTGGCCAAATGGGCTCTGGCTTATGTAGAGAAGCCCCAGCTTGAATGGGTGCACTTGTTCTGTCACACCTTGGATGTCGTCTTGATGAACTAGTACGTAGAAACAGATCTTAGCCATGGTATAGGCGAATGGGATATTCTGTGTGAGGGATTCATAATGACATTTAGTTTTGAAGATGGGTTTGACTATATTGATGAGGTGCTAGGTGACTTGGACCATCCTATCGCATTTGCAAGCATAGGGTTATCCAAGGTGGAGAAGAACTATTCCACCACTGAGCGCAAAGGGTTAGCCATGGTGTATGCGCTCTAGAAGTTTAGGCATTACTTGTTGGGAGGCCATTTTAAGATGTATATAGATCACTCCATGCTGAAGTACCTGGTCAATACGCCTGCGTTGGGGGGAGAATCTAAAGGTGGTTGTTATTGTTCCAGGAGTATGATTTTGAAGTTATTATGAAGCCTAGATGACTGAACGCAAGACCAAATCATCTATCGCGCATCGAAACAGGGGAAAACCCCACTAATTTGGAGGAGGGATTACTTGACACGTAGCTATTTGTAGTGCACGAAGTTGATGGTCGTTTTGAGGATATAATACACTTCCTAACTGTTATCACTCAGGTTGTCCCTAGGCTCCTAGTAGGGATACGGCCGAGGTAACCACAAACCAATCTTCTGATTGCAGGTTCTAGCCCACCTGCAATCGGAGAGGGCTCTCTCCTTTAGATTCAACCTTAGTTGATGATTTTAGGCTAGCTTTCTGACTTCAAGGGAATGTTGACTGTGATTGGAAGGAAGGTAGGATTCTTGAATAAAGAGGCACAATAAGGTGTTATAAGTTTCGAACCATTGGGCATGGAGTCACAGATTGACGCGTGCGAGCGTTTTCTTGGTCACAAGGGGATACGGAGCGGGATAGCCACACAGGATACAATACTAGGTCTACTGAAAGTGCGGAATGAGCATCAGGGATGAAAGGCAAAAGAGAATCATTTCATCATGCTGACAAAGAGGAGAAGTGGATGAGTGGGATCCCGGAGCAGTTAAGAATTCCAAAGACATGCACTCATATATGAAAGAAACAGGGTAAACCAGATCATTCAAGAATACAAGCTCATAACCATTTCTGAAGAAAACATCGAAAAGTGCAGAAATTGAACTTAAGGTGTAATGAAACAAATCTTAAGCTATTCTTTTTTCCTGCAACTTAGAAAGGCGGAAAAGTGATAAAAACATAAAATAGACGGGGAAGAAAAACACTTATTAGATCATGCAGAGACACAGGAATTCCATGATCATTCCTTGGCCAAGAGAAAACAGCAAGTTGTTTCGCAATCCATGCTTTCGGCAATCTTTGATTATGGAAAAATATGACAGTTACAGTGCGAGTCTTTACTCAGAGAAAATGTTGGAAAGAAAACTAACCAACAACTACTACTACCAACCAACCAACCCTCCACAATATCACTTAGGGTGGTATTTATAAACAAAATATCGAAAAGACATCATTACAGGTGACCTTGACAGGTCTGCTTAGAACTCTTCAAAAATCTAAATGTTGCTGGAATTAAATGCAAGTAAATCTTTTTGGCTGCGCTGGGGGCAGCTGGATCGGAACAGGTGACGAGGTGGCCCTTGGGGACCAGATGCAGTGCTGCTGAAGTGAATGAGCTTCGGGGCTGCAGTTCGGCTTTGGTGCAAATTGAATGTGCAATTATTATGATTTGAGAGCTTCAAGTAGTCTTGCTCTCCTTTTGTCAATCTGCTGGAAGATATTCAATTTTCTCTTGCTTTGGCCGCTGCTCAAGATATTCTCTGATACACTTTGCCGCTACATTGATGGTTTCCACTGTCGACTGATACTCTTTGACACGCTTGATGCATGCTGATGTGATCTGATACACTTTAAACTCTGTGATTGATCTGCTGCTGTCTTCAAACCGGATCCTTTGGCATGATTGGGAGATTTTCGGGCTCTTTCGGCACGCATCGGGCTTGGAAATCAGAAGATTCCCTGAAGATTCCTCGAAATGGCCTATTTCCCGTAATTCGCGCATCGGAAACTCCCTCCGTTTCTTGATCTGGAGCTCCGAAATGCGACTTTTCTTCCTGCGCGAAGCTTTTTCGGCTTTTTTGGCTGTTGACGTAAGCATTGCGTCGGCTGTACAACGGATGACGTCAGCGGTGGGTCCCTGGTACAGTGCGACGTGGTGAGGTGCTGGATGGACTGTGGTGAAGAGAAAGAGGGGGATCATTGGGTTGGTCATTTGGCGCTTGCGACTGCCGATATGCGATATCGCGATATCGGATCGGTGGAGACGGAGAGGTGAACGGATTGGACACTCGGCATTTGTTATCGCCGATCGGTGATATCGCAATATCGCATCGGCGGGGGACGGAGGGGCAATGTTTTGCATGAATGTGAGAGGGCGAGGTTGCGACGTGAAAACGGCTTTGAGGAGAAAAGGTGAGTAAGTGGGTGTGAAGAGCTTTTGAGGTTTCGGAAGGGGTCTGACTACTTCGGGGGAATTTTATACTTAGGTAGGAGTCCATAGTATCTGGAAGGTGGTTTCAGAGGTTGGGGTTCTTGCTTAATTTATGATAAACTAAACAATTCCCAGGAGTTGCTATGGTTATTTTTCAACTAGGGGAGGGATATTACATAGGGTATTTTTACTTAATATTAATACGGGGATGGGAAACATAGGGAGCTACATAATAATGTTAGTGGTTAATATGGAGATGATAAGAAAGCACTAAGTTCGAGAGAACTTAGGCTGTTACAGGGGGTAGGACCATACTTCGGGAGAAGATATGGAACAACTTTGAGTAAAGCAGACCTTTACTCAATCCAGCGTTATGAAGATGATGAACTCAAGAGGTGTCAAGCAGATCTTGACCTCTTTTGGGGATGTTAGTTAATGATCGGGGAAAGTAGAGAAGGGGAGTTAGTTATACCTCATTTGAGCCTTTTTGCTTACAAATCTTTGCTGATTATGTTTTGCCTGATATGACACCTGAAAACTTGGAACTGGTCAGCGATTCAACAGCCTCAGAACTACCTACCCAGCCTACCTGCCTAGCATTTTTTCTTCTTTTGTTTGGGGGTGCACTTAGACTTGCAGACCCATCATACATTTTTCTTTTAATGCCTTCCTATCTACATGCTACCCTTATTTCTTCCAGAGCCCAGATTAAGCTGTTGGGCTCTTCTGTTTCTCTACCTATCTAAGAGTCTGCCAAGATTAAACTGTTTGGACAAACTTGCGATCTCTATATTCTAAAACATGAAATTTAAACCTAGGGAGACAAAGATTAAACTGTTTGGACCTCCCTTTAACTAAAAGTAGCGATACCGGGATCACTTTACAAAATTTGAAGGCAATTGAATGAACTTGAAGTAGCCTTCTACATTTGGAGACTGTTTAAGCAAATATGGAGCATTGCAGCAAGCAAAGTACGACATATTTGGCCTGTGAAGTGCCAATCATGAAAAATGAATACCTGCTGCAGCAGGAGCTAACAGTGGCTCCACTTGGGGATGGCTTCTCCTTGCGGGAAGTCAAGAACAGCAGGCCAGAATGCCTTGGTTTTTAGTTTCTTGCTGTCCTCTGCAAAATTTAGTTTCTCCGGCCGCTTTATTCCTTCTACCTACCTACCCTATCCAGCAACTGCTTTGCCGTTAGGTAAAATCAAACAACCAGTGCAGCCATTTAAGCAACTGTGAAACAAGATAATATTGCTGAATGATCGTTTCTGAACGCAAAAGCATCATCCGAGCATATGCTTGTACAACCAAAATTGTGGCCTCCATCATTTGTCACTGAAGCTTACGGTCTTCACTGAGAAAACATGTTAGCAAAATTTTGTTGAGCCAAAGTTCCATGTAATCTGCGATTGGATCGATGAACTTACCCTGTGAGAGAACTTCCTCTTCTTCTTCTGAATCTTCAATAGAATCATGCAGAGTTTGTGAATCAGCAGGTGGCGGCATCTTCTCCTGAGTTGAGGACGGGAGACTTCGGCATGATTTGGGACCTTCTGGGTTGAGGGGAGCAACTGCATCTTTGGTAATGAGCCTAGCAGATGATCCTTCTGTCTTTCCCTTGGATCCTAGATCACACATAATCCTCAGGTCCTCAGGCAACAATGTTCCCTCCCGAATATGGGCATTGAAGCTTAGGCATGATCCCGGGTTCTTTGGGCTGGAAGGATCAGTTACATCTTCGGTGATGACCCTAGCCGTTGATCCTTCTGTCTTTCCCTTGGAACCCAGATCATACTCAAACTGTAATTCAGGAGACAACACTATTTCCTGTTGAACTAGAGGAGGAAGATTTTGGCAAAACTCTTGAGGGTTGCGGAAATCATAAGACTGACTTTGAGCTCCCAAGAGTTCAATTTCGTTCTCATATTTTTCCAAAACAAACTCAAGGAACAATTTATTCCGGCTGCCAGGTATTTTTGACAATACCTTTCTGAAAAATTTGTCATCAAGCTCAAACTCTGATAAACTTTCTCTACATTTTTCTAAAGATTCTTCTATCGGAAGTTCTTCCCAAGATTCGGTCATTCTCTCTTGTTGTTACTACATGGGGTACTTGGCTGTAACATTTGGTTCGTTCCTTAGTGGAGCCTTTGTCTGAAAATGAAGTGGATTCGCCAGGTGGATGTCTGGACTCTGAAGTGCCTGATCTTTGTCCACCATCAAAGATCAGAACTAAGCATGACAAGCCTTCAAAAATAGGAGCACTTCCTCCAGTTGGGTTTAAATATGAACCGAGCACTTGAATCCCCAATGGAGTGCACAGATACAGGTCGACCGAGGCTTTTACAAGTCGGTTTCTTCCACTGTAGAGCTGCAGAGTGGTTGCATTGATTTATCTGAGGAGGTCCCCAATGGAGTCGCCATTATGTTATCACTCAGGTTGTCCCTAGGCTCCTAGTAGGGATACAACCGAGGTAACCACAAACCAATCTTCTGATTGCAGGTTCTATCCCACCTGCAATCGGAGAGGGCTCTCTCCTTTAGATTCAACCTTAGTTGATGATTTTAGGCTAGCTTTCTGACTTCAAGGGAATGTTGACTGTGATTGGAAGGAAGGTAGGATTCTTGAATAAAGAGGCACAATAAGGTGTTATAAGTTTCGAACCATTGGGCATGGAGTCACAGATTGATGCGTGCGAGCGTTTTCTTGGTCACAAGGGGATACGGAGCGGGATAGCCACACAGGATACAATACTAGGTCTGCTGAAAGTGCGGAATGAGCATCAGGGATGAAAGGCAAAAGAGAATCATTTCATCATGCTGACAAAGAGGAGAAGTGGATGAGTGGGATCCCGAAGCAGTTAAGAATTCCAAAGACATGCACTCATATATGAAATAAACAGGGTAAACCAGATCATTTAAGAATACAAGCTCATAACCATTTCTGAAGAAAACATCGAAAAGTGCAGAAATTGAACTTAAGGTGTAATGAAACAAATCTTAATCTATTCCTTTTTCCTGCAACTTAGAAAGGCAGAAAAGTGATAAAAACATAAAATAGACGGGGAAGAAAAACACTTATTGGATCATGCAGAGACACAGGAATTCCGTGATCATTCCTTGGCCAAGAGAAAACAGCAAGTTGTTTCGCAATCCATGCTTTTGGCAATCTTTGATTATGGAAAAATATGACAGTTACAGTGCGAGTCTTTACTCAGAGAAAATGCTGGAAAGAAAACTGACCAACAACTACTACTACCAACCAACCAACCCTCCACAATATCGCTTAGGGTGGTATTTATAAAAAAAATATCGAAAAGACATCATTACAGGTGACCTTGACAGGTCTGCTTAGAACTCTTCAAAAATCTAAATGCTGCTGGAATTAAATGCAAGTAAATATTTTTAGCTGCGTTGGGGGCAGCTGGATCGGAACAGGTGACGAGGTGGCCCTTGGGGACCAGATGCGGTGTTGCTGAAGTGAATGAGCTTCGGGGCTGCAGTTCGGCTTTGGTGCGAATTGAATGTGCAATTATTATGATTTGAGAGCTTCAAGTAGTCTCGCTCTCCTTTTGTGAATCTGCTGGAAGATATTCAATTTTCTCTTGCTTTGGGCCGTTGCTCAAGATATTCTTTGATACACTTTGCCGCTACATTGATGGTTTCCGCCGTCGACTGATACTCTTTGACACGCTTGATGCCTGCTGATGTGATCTGATACACTTTAAACTCTGTGATTGATCTGCTTCTGTCTTCAAACCAGATCCTTTGGCACGATTGGGCGATTTTCGAGCTCTTTCAGCGCGCATCGGGCTCGGCAATAAGAAGATTCCCTGAAGATTCCTCGAAATGGCCTATTTCTCGGCGCGAAGCGCTTCGCACTATTCGCGCATCGAAAAATGCCTCCGTTTCTTGATCTGGAGCTCCGAAATGCGACTTTTCTTCCTGCGCGAAGCTTTTTCGGCTTTTCTAGCTATTGACGTAAGCATTGCGTCGACTGTATGGCGGATGACGTCAGCGGTGGGTCCCTGGTACAACGCGACGTGGTGAGGTGCTAGATGGACTGTGGTGAAGATATTCCGAAGCGATATCGCGATATCGCGTCGGCGGGGAAAGAGGGGGATCATTGGGTTGGGAATTTGGCGCTTGCGACTGCCGATATGCGATATCGCGATATCGCATCGGTGGAGACGGAGAGGTGAACGGATTGTACACTCGGTGTTTGTTATTGCCGATCGCTGATATCGCAATATCGCATCGGCGGGGGATGGAGGGGCAATGTTTTGCATGAATGTGAGAGGGCGAGGTTGTGACGCGAAAATGACTTTGAGGAGAAAAGGTGAGTAAGTGGGTGTGAAGAGCTTTTGAGGTTTCGGAAGGGGTCCGACTACTTCGGGGGAATTTTATACTTAGGAAGGAGTCCATAGTATCTGGAAGGTGGTTTCGGAGGTTTGGGTTCTTGCTTAATTTCTGATAAACTAAACAATTCCCAGGAGTTGCTATGGCTATTTTTCAACCATGGGAGGGATATTACATAGGGGATTTTTACTTAATATTAATACAGGGATGGGAAACATAGGGAGCTACATAATAATGTTAGTGGTTAATATGGAGATGGTAAGAAAGTGCTAAGTTTGGGAGAACTTAGGCTGTTACAGGGGGTAGGACCATACTTCGGTAGAAGATATGGAACAACTTTGAGTAAAGCAGACCTTTACTCAAGCCAACGTTATGAAGATGATGAACTCAAGAGGTGTCAAGCAGATCTTGACCTCTTTTTGGGATGTTATTTAATGATCGGGGAAAGCAGAGAAGGGGAGTTAGTTATACCTCATTTGAGCCTTTTTGCTTACAAATCTTTGCTGATTATGTTCTGCCTGATATGACACCTGAAAACTTGGAACTGGTCAGCGATTCAACAGCCTCAGAACTACCTACCCAGCCTACCTGCCTAGCATTTTTTCTTATTTTGTTTGGGGGTGCACTTAGACTTGCAGACCCATCATACATTTTTCTTTTAATGCCTTCCTATCTACATGCTACCCTTATTTCTTCCAGAGCCCAGATTAAGCTGTTGGGCTCTTCTGTTTCTCTACCTATCTAAGAGTCTACCAAGACTAAACTGTTTGGACAGACTTGCGATCTCTATATTCTAAAACATGAAATTTAAACCTAGGGAGACCAAGATTAAACTGTTTGGACCTCCCTTTAACTAAAAGTAGCGATACCGGGATAACTTTACAAAATTTGAAGGCAATTGAATGAACTTGAAGTAGCCTTCTACATTTGGAGACTGTTTGAGCAAATATGGAGCATTGCAGCAAGCAAAGTACGACATATTTGGTCCGTGAAGTGCCAATCATGAAAAATGAATACCTACTGCAGCAGGAGCTAACACCCTCCATGATGGTCTGCCTGTTCTTTGACATGCATCGCATTCCCTACAATATGATTTAGAATCTTTGTGCAGTGTAGGACACCATAGACCTGCACGCAAAATCTTCTATGTTATCACCTTTCCTACATAATGTCCTCCTGTAGCCCCTCCATGAGCTTCAACGAGGATGCTATTCCGCTCAAAGATATGGCACATATCGTTGCAATATCTCGTCTGTGCTCATATTTTATAAATTTCCTGCAACCACTGATAAATACACCACACACACTACGTGTTCCTACTTTTGTTGACTTGTATACCCTTCCGGTGCCATTCCTATAGTCAAAAAGTGAATAACATCTACAAAGTGGTTATTTGCTACACACACTACAAAGAGTTGTGCATCGAGAAACCCTTCCTCCAAATTGGTAGGCTCCTCTCCTATCTCGATTCGTGATAGATGGTCAGGTCCTGCATTCAACCTTTTGGGCTTCACAAACACCTCAAAGTCATACTCCAGGAATAGCAGCAACCATTGGTGGATCTCCTCCCCCCCCCCAACACAAGCTTATTGACCGAGTATTTCAAAGTAGAATAATCTATGTACATTTTTAAATGTTCGCTCAACAAATAGTACCTAAATTTTTGAAGCACGTATACCATAGGCAATCCTCCGCACTCTATCGTTGAGTAATTATTCTCAGACTTTGATAATTTCTTGCTTGCGAAGGCTATAGGATGGTCCATCTCTCCTACACTGGATTGTGTTAGCACTTCTCCCAACACAATGCAAGAGGCAGCAAAATTTACATGGAATTCCTTCTTCTAATCGGTGGTGTTATGTAGGAAAATGACCTCCTTACCAGCTCAGAGAACAAAGGTAAGATGACTAAAAGACTGACCAATTTTACAGGCCTATTTGTCAAGCTAACACTCTCCAAGAACTAGCAACCTGCTTTATAAAGATTCCTAGCCAGGCATCAGGTGTGTTAGTACCTAGGGTAACTCTGTTTGTTGCCTTGGGAAGAGTGCTAGTAAACCTAAATGAGTTTCTGAGTCAAAGAAGCAATTTGACCAAGAAATATCCCTATATTCACTCCTATGTCAGCTCATAAAAGAAGGGAAACATCCATATTCAACCTGTTTGGAGGAATTACTATTCCTAATGGAGTCTACAAACATGGAAAGAGCATAAAAGCATGGAAACATCTCTGATTTTGCCCAAAGGAACTCATGAAGGATTTGGCAAGGCTTGTCCTCTCATGCTATATATGTGAGGCTATGGCCATGGTGGAAAAGGTTGAAACATTTGAAAGTATTTCCTATTTGACTATCGAAGCTAGTATTAGACAGGGCTCTTCAAGAGGTTAAGAAGGGAGAGAGAGAGACAAGCTGGAGGAGTAAGGGAAGGCTGATGCAACTGATGGTTGCAATAACTCTTTTATATCATTAATATAGACCTGCAATTGTGTTGTCCACTCCATGGCATTGGTATTGTAATTTTTTTACATGTTTATGTAATGTTATTATTATGAGGGGCATAGATGTATGCAGTTAGATATTATTATATGTTAATGCATTGATTGTCAAAGTTATATGTTGTGATATTACACCTTGTCTTATCTATGTGTAGGTATTGATCTTGGAGCTAGCTGAGGGGTCTTCTACTTTGTTACTTTGTGCTCTCTAGCAACACCACACCAAGACTTGAGGTAATACATCCTTCTTCCTTCTTTGATTCTCATTTGACTAACATGGATATATGCACGTATCTCTAGGCCAGCTACAACTAATCTAACTATTTGCCAAGGATCCTAGGAAGATCCTTGAGGGCATCTCCATCAGCAAACACCGTTGCATTAATCCCTATAAAAGAATTGGTGACTTCACTAGGGAATACACTTAGTTCCTGGTTTTCTCCCCGAAAGTTCCTAGATATCTCTTTTTTCCAGACCTTCCTGTACTTCTTGATCCCCTTTCTGACCACTCAGGACTATACAACACCCTTCTCTCAGTGCTTAGACTTAGATTTGATCCCCACAGCCTAAATGTTAAGCCTCTTTTCTCACTAACGCTGTCTGCTAGTGTAAAGAGTGCTTTATAAAGAACTGTGGCCTTGCACACATTGCATTAGTGCAACCACTAACTCTATGTACCCTCTATTACAATGCGTTAGCCAACCATTTCTTGATAAACATACTATTCTATGACCTCATGGGTTGGGAAATCTGCTTGTAGACTGATTAGGGATCTGCAGTTGTGCATGTTTGATTGATATCTTTCTCCTAAACAATTTTTTCTTTTAGAGAAATAGCTTTACTACTTAAAGTTTTTTTACAAAAAAAAAAAAGTACAAATTTTTTACTATTTTATGCTTAGTTGGTTAGATCTGCATTTATTTGGTTTCAAAAAGTTGTTAGTGAGCATTACAGTTCTATTGGTTGTGCTTGGGTTTTACTGTACTAGATGCATGGTATACATATTGACATATAAATGACTCCTCCTTTGTAGAAGAAACCTATTCATCGAAGGTGAAATTTAAAAGCATTGTTTTTGCATGTTTTGAGTCAGGGTCCCACATAACTTCATACGTCAACACCCCCACTGAATACTTTAACAAAGTACATTCAAAATTTACATAATAAAATAAATCGGCAACTCTTTCTTAAGTAAACACATATTAGTTTAGGCTAGGATCTTGGGTTAGGCAGTTGTGAGTTAACTGCCCAAGATCATACACTGAAACTAGTGTCATTAACAAGGGAAATCCTTCTACACTCATACTATCTAGGACCACTCCAGTAAAAGTGGAGCTAAATACGAGACAACATCAGACTGTAAACGAAGGTATCATGCCTTTACTTACATCTCCTTTGGGTATTCTGTGTATTGAGATCCCTTCGGGGATATCAAAGTTGAGTCGGGGACTCAAGTATCCTACCCACACAGTGTACTATATGCGATTATGTCCTCCCTGGTAGTGTCTGTGATTTAAGGTAACCATAGTGGCCATACTTTTTAGGGATGAACACAAGGTGACTGGGGCGGGCTACCCTGGTAACTAACACAAACAAACCTACTCTGTCTTTCGTTTTTGGGAGGGTTCTCATCTTCACGAGAGTACTTAGCCCCTTAATCTTAGGTTCAGGCGAAGCTCAAGAGTAATTGTAACTATACATTTTTCCAACCCTCTCTTTTATTTATTGTGATATTGGGTTTCATCTCCAATGAATGGTGGTTATCAGATAGGGTCATACCCTCTACTTGTTGATTGCTTTCTTTAGAGTATTTTTTATTTTTTAGGTGCCAGTTTGTTATCACCAAGACTTTAATAAATATCACTATAAAATCTATTGATAAAAAATATCGGTCACCGTGGCTACATCCAACCCTCATTGTCAATCTAGATGGCTACCAAGTCTTCCACCACTCATTGTGGAGGATCCTCTGAGCCCCAGTGAACTGGATTATCCATCTTCAGGTAATCAATCTCCAAGATCTCACACTGAATTAGTCTGGACATCCCATGACTCAAGTTTACCAAAATATTTCTTTATTGAAGGTTTCATTCCACCATATAATCCTCTGATCAAAAATCCATTGGGGCCACTCTTGATTACAGTTGCACCTGTACCTCCTATGTCTTCTGATGGACCTATACCTACCATCCAATCGATGAATAATTGGTTGTGGGATTTTGTGGACACTTTTGGTCCACCACCACCTCCCTAGTCAACACTCAGTACCACACCTCTGATGGAAAACTCTACTGTCCCAACTGTCCCAGGTCCAAACCCTATCGTGACACCCAACGCGAGTGGAACCCAGTACATACTGGTTTCTGCCACTTTTGTGTCAGCTCCTAGATCTTCGACAAGCACTACATATAGTGCTCCTTATAACACTGCATATATCATGGTTAGCACGGGTCCCTTCAACAACCCTTTTGGTTGGAATCCATTGTTTAGTTCCAACCCCTAGGTTTAGATGCCTAGGGGCACCATTCCTAATATGCACATACCAGTCAGTAACGTTACAGTTCCCCCTCCTTTTACAGGACAACAAGGACAGTCATTTATTGACATGAACCCTCCTTATGTCAGGTAAGGGCATACGACTAATTACGTGGCTAGCGGGATCCCTCAACATGGTCTCACTCAATCCCTATGGACACCCCACTTTCAACCTCAAATGAGTCAAGGGGGCACTCCTTACCTTGAGGGCACTTATATCCCCCAACATAAAAACTCCTATGGACAACCACAATATACGACTGTACCCCAAGGAAATTATTATTCCACACATCCTATGTATAATACTGGGAACAACATGATGGGAGGACTGTAAGGATCCTCAAGTCATGTGTCATTGCCTTGCTCTAATTCGGGGTCATCAAACACCTTGCCTTTCTTGGCAATGCTTGACATCCCCAACTTGTACAAGTTCACCAATGACCCCATCTATCACAACTTACTTTGGCCTCCAATCCCGCACAAAATTCCCACAAACATCCCAAAGTTCGAAGGGAAACAAGGGGAGGATCCGGGTACACACATCACCACCTATCATTTATGGTGCATTTCTAACTCCATGGTGGATGATGGTATCTAGCTTTGGCTCTTTCCTCGCACCCTTACTGGCAATGTAGCCAAGTGGTAATTGAGTTACCATGCACGTCAGTCAATACCTTTAGCGCTTTAGCGATGGAATTTTAAAAGCACTTTCAGCTACCCATCCGCTATGAAAATGGGACAGAACTCCATACTTCTTTACGTCAGGACACCACCACCCACATCTCTGTTCACATTCATGAATGGAGACGTAGGCGGAGTCTAGTCAAAGCTTCCCTACTAGACTCTCTATTAGCAGATTGGTTCGAAAAATATCTTCTCCCTCAAATCACTAATGAAATCGCCTTGAGTGGTGCAGTCATGGAAGACCAATCCATTCATCGTGCCCAACACTTAGATTTTATTTATTCACAGTTTGGCACATTATACAATGTCATTCCCAATGCCCCTAGAAACTCCAATGCTCCCACTACTCAGCAACTCAATGTGTACGCCAATGGTATTATCGGTGCTACCTCTAGGGATGCTGCTTAGTGGTCACATTGCCTAGTTGTCAGTTGACCCCACTACCCAATCGACTGCTCTTCCTACCACCACGATAAACTCTGTGAAGTCTACACAAAAACCTAACAGTAATAACAAGAAGAACAAGATAAAAGACGGCTCCTTCTGAATAACATTCAACCAAGCAGTACAACCCAAAGTAGAAAGCTGTTGCACCTCCTGACAGTGGAAAATAAAAAGTTGTCAAGTTCCCTTGCAAAATCTATGCGAAAGACCATATGACACATCATTTTCCACGCCTCCACGAATGCACAGAATTCCTTTCTCAAAAGGACACTGGCTGGACCCTCATAATCCTTAACGATCCTTTCCTTGCTCAACAACAACAACATCTTATAGCAAACCAACCCCAACCCTTGAAAGGGGGCAATAGTGGTTCATATCATCCTTTAGCTGGTGAAAGACCATCTACTATTTACACCTTTGAAATGGTAGATCTTCAAAAAAGAGACAAAACTTATGGAGCTCCAGTCACTAATGTTGAGGAAACCTCCTCGAGTGAAAACCCACCACCACCTAACGATCTCCACATTGACAGGCCGGTTGTCAATCTTGTAATTCGCCCCCAAAAAGGGGCACTTCGCCACACAAAACATAATACATATGCACGTGCTACCCAGAACTACAGTATTGTAGAAGATTTGGCGTAAGCACCGTCAGCTATGTTAGTGCTTGAAGTGTTTCAAACCTATCTAGCACAAAGGAAAGCTCTGTTTCGGCAATTGGTGGGGTAAACTCTTAAGATTCCATGCTTGCAATTTTCAACATGGACAAATGTAAACCTCCCATTTTGCACCAGCTTGCATTTGAGGTTCAAATATTTTTGAAAGGGAGAGGGGTACATAGAACTGTCATTAACGAAAGTGATTAAACTTGCATCATGTCAGCTTCATGTTGGCTCACCTTGGGTTCTCTAACACTCACCACCGTCAAATTCCCTTAAAGATTTTGATGGCCACACTTTCATCCAAAAAAGGTTACCTTTCCAACTTCCCCATCACTTTGAGTGGGAAAACGATAACAGTGAATATCGAAGTCGTGGATTGGAAAACTCAACTATAATTTGCTGTTGGGTCGCAGTTGGACTTATGCCATGACTGCAATTGTGTCTACTGTCTTTCACGTCATCCTATTTCCATTGGATGGAAGGATAGTCATAGTGGACTAGCTATCCTTTTGCACCCCATATTACTCCCCATTACCTAGTGGCTCTGTACCCTTAGTAGGTGGAATTCCTAACTCTTATGTCAGTATCAGTACCGATCTACTAAAGGAATCTTCCTTGATGGGTGGTTTTTCTCTCCTCCTACCCACGATTCCATAGACGGTCTCTATGCTTTCATCCATTCCTCATGAACCGACTAATCCTTCGATCCTCCCAACCCCTTCAGACATTGACTCTTACAGAGAACAAATGTCGCTTTCACCAACTGAATTGGCCTACCAAGCTATTCAATCTGCATCTGAATCTCTGGTCACTTGGTCACGACCAACGATACCTCCTCTTCTCCCATAAATACTCCTTCTAAAGATCTCCTCAATGAAATCCTACCTTTGGACAAAGCTATTCTAGATATCATGTGTTTAGAAGAGTGATCTCAGGAGGATTCTCACCATCATGTTTTGATATCTGATTTAGACATGATGCCCATCCAAATCATGTCATTTAACACACCTAAAATCGTTCCCTCATGTTATACGACTATCCAAAATTTAGAATCATAATGGAACATGGGTAATCTCTCAAAGACATTTCTCATCGATATTTTAGTTAAGACAGGAATCATGGAAAATATACGGATTGGAGCCGATTGCACTCCTGAGGAAATTTCAAGCTTCACCTGCCTTTCTAAGGAATTATGCGATGTATTTTCTTGGTCTTACAAGGAAATGCTCGACATAGATCCATCTATTATCAAGCATGAGATCAAGGTATATGACAATGACAAGCATGTCCGCCAAAGGCTTCAATTAGTCAACCCGTGCAAAACTGTAGCCATCAAGACTGAGGTGCAAAAATTGTTACGTGTTGGTTTCGTCTACCCTGTTCCTTTAACAAAATGGGTTTCCAATATAGTTCCTATAGATAAGAAACAACGTACCATCTGCATTTGTGTCAACTATCAGGACTTGAACACTGTGTGTCCAAAAGATAATTATCCAACACCGTTCATCAACTATATAATCGATGACTGCACTGGTTACAAATCCTTCTCATTTATGGATGGTTTCTTAGGTTATAACCAGATCACCATAAATTTGACAGACCAACACGAAACCACCTTCATTTTCCCTTGGGGAATCTTTGCATATCAAAAAATCCAATTCGGTTTAAAGAATGGTGGAGCAACATTTCAACGGGCCATGGACTACACATTCCATGATATTAGACATATTGTTCAGGCTTACTTGGATGAACTCCCAGCCCATTCCAAGGAGCGAACTCAAAACCTAGTTCATTTACGAGCAATTTTTCTTAGGTGCTGATTTTATAACATATGTCTAAATCTGTGTAAATATGTTTTCTTTGTCGAGTCTAGATGCCTACTTGGTTTCATTGTCTCCAAGTACAGGATTATGGTTGATCCTAATAAGGTAAAGGAAATCACTTAATTGCCCATTTTGTAGCTCCAGTGTTTGTAAGGGAAAGAAAACTTCTTACGAGAATTCATAGTAAATTATGTTGAGTTGAAGAAAGGATTTGTGCACCTACTAAAGAAGGGAGTACCATATTTGTGGGATGATCAAGCCCAACAATCATTTGATACCTTGAAAAGGGAACTTATTTCAGCCCCACTATTTAGTGCTCCCAACTATGGGTGCGACTTTCTCCTCTATCTGGTAGCCTCACCATCCTCTCTTGGAATGGTGTTGGTCCAAACTCATGATGACCTATGTGAGAATGTGATCTATTATCTGTCAAAAGGCTTGGCTGGGCCCAAACTCAAATATTCATGTTGGTTGCAAATAAGGTGTCTTTTAGAACTCTTAAATGCCTCACATTAATTATCAACCTAGGTAAGTCTTTTTGTTTCAAGAGTGTACACAATATGTGAAAGTGAAGTGAATCATTATATCTATAGAGAGTAATTCTTTAAAATAACTTATTGATTTCAATACAAGAGTAAACAGATCAAACCATAAATATCAACTTGTAACTTCAAGGAAATTAACTTATTCAAACATCAAAACTCAGTCTTAATCGAAAGTTCTAATTGCAATTACATCAACCAAGTGCACCGTAGTGATAACAGAGATATTTTAGTTGAATATAGACTTATGCATAAAAGTAATACACCTGTTATAATCAATAAAACTCTAGCTTTCAATTAACAAGAATTGATTCTTATCTAACAATCAAATCAGTCCATGACATAAATCAATGAAACCAATCAACAGAAATGAGAATTAATGCAGTGAATACACAAATTCAACACTAGTGAAAGTAGATCAATCGTAAAGCTATGAAACAGAGTAATTAAACTTGAAGTAAAAGAAAGGTAAACTATAAAACAGGGAACAACAGTGAAATCCACCAGTGACCAAGCCAAAACTGCCAGTGATTTCTGCTTGATTACTTCATAATGTTGCAAATGAATAGCAACGTGAATTATATATTATTCATCAAATCCAAATGTCATTACAGCATGATGTCATTTAGAATAACGCTCTGTATATTAAAATTACAATTGAAGTAAAAAGGTGAAAATTTCAGTCCTCTATTCTATTCATCTTTCCCCTCTTATAGTCAAAGAGGAAAAGAGATAAATGTGATTCCTTAGGATCAGGAGATCCTGAGGAATTCACAACTAAATGTTATTACCAGACAATGTTCTATCTTGTGCTGATCCTCCTGATTTGCTTCTCGATTTGAATGCACAATACATGCGTTGTTTTCTCTGTTTAGCCTCTGCTATTTAATAGTTTGAACAACAACTGTTCCATTCACTAATTTCTACATAAAAAGAAATGAAAGTTAGTTTTGACAGCCAATCACATTAAAAACAGTTTCATTCATTTTCTATCTAAATCTTATCAAAACCTTATTACATCATGGCACAAATGCATAAAAATGAGGGAAAAGATAGTGTAATCAAGGGTACATTTATACCTGTTGCACGACCCAACATACTCCCTTGCTTAACTTGTTTCACGTCCTCGTGAACATAAGTAGTTATTATGTAATTCAGTTAAAGAGTAAGCAAGAAAGACTTTTTCTGTATCTAACCTAAAACTGTGCTTTTGTATTAAATCTGCAAAAGCTATCCCTTCATGACCTTCCGAAAAATCATAATCAAAATGGTATCCTTCAGGAGGGTACCAAATTATAGGACTCCTAAATCGATATCCTAGCCAATATGGTCCTTCCCTCAAGATAATATTGTTGTAAGTGACAAAACGACCTGTGGTAGCTTTAAAATTCATGTAACAAAATGGTTCTCTGTCCTTGACATTATTGGTTGACACTGTCCATATCTGTTTGGATGCAAGCAAGGATATTTCTTGAATGGATAAGAAATATACCCTTCCTGTTTGCACAATTTCTTTATGCATGGGCCCCAGAATTTGAATTACACCCTCCTGTGTCATGAGCCTTTTGTGTTTAACAAAAAGATGCAAGGGTTGGGTAGGCTCACTCCTTACCCACAAATCTAGTCCATGTTCTTTCCTTTGAAAGGTGTTATAAACCTTAGACCACTTGAGTTAGTTTGTTGCAAAAGAAAAAAAGGCCTGGAATTAAATATGCCCAACAAAAGGGCTAGGATTATTATTCACTTGCCCTTCTAATACAAAATTGTGCAACTAAAATTCGTAGAGGAGACATTGGAATTTTATCCCATGCTCCTTACAACAATTTATGAATTTGTCACTTGTCTTCAATTCAAGTGAATTGCCGACCTTAACAACTTTAATCTTCAACAACGAATATCTTTCAAATAAAAACAGAGCATAATTTATGGTAGGAGACCTACACAATAAGACATCAGAGTATAAAGAACAAATAGCATCGATTTGGTCCATGACCTTATCTAGCTTGGCTTTTACTTTCCTCTACTTTTCTTCCTCCTGCCTGAACTTATCAAAAGTTTCATTCTCAGTTATGGTCGATTCTCTGCATCGCTTCTACAACTCCTGATACTTTTGCAGAGGAACTGTCTCCTTCATATTTTTCTCTAAAGCAAGTTGGGCTTGTGCAAGCTCCTCTTGTAACTCTGAATGAATATGCTCACTGCATGATGGAGCATTATTGATTATTTCTTTTCTCTGGGTGCTTTTATTATGAGAGGGTAAATCCTTCGTTTGAGTAGACTTATCTATCAACTCTATCTGAAATCTTGTTTGTGTGACCACCATCTGAGTAGAAATAGGTTTGGTCTGGGTTCCTATTGCCCTACCTTCACATATTTATGTTTGTGTGGCCACAGTGATTAACTCAGGAATAATGCTTTGAGATTTCCTATTTTAAGTTTCTTTTAATTTCCGACATAGCCGCTTAACCATCTTCTAAAGCTTTTGGTATTTCTTCCTCAGCTTCCTTAACTTTATTTCGCTACTCGCTTCTTTTGAGAAGCATCTTTTGTAAGAACAGGTTTAACAATAGGCTTTGTATCGGAGGGTTCTTCATGCTTGTCTTGGCTATGTTCCAATATAACCGTGTCACCTGACTGGTTATTGGATTCATGCATTACTTCTGTGTCCACTTCCTCTTTTCGATGTGTAGCTTCTGGGGAAGGCAAAATTTTTGTGTGACCAGAATCTTATGAGGATTGAGCTTTGTTCAGATTCTAGTTAAGTGATCCTCCAAGTTGCATATATGCATTCAAATTTGCAAGAACCTGGGCCATACCTTCCTCAAAGTCCTACAAGAAATTATCTTGGGGGCTCATAGGTGGTGTTTGAGAAGGCCCTGCTTCATTTTCGGGTTCATCATCATTTTGAAAAGAATGTTGTGTTTCCCCTTGTTTTGGGTCAGAATTGCATTCTTCCTTTGGTTCTGATTGAGAATTAGGTTCTTCCTCCTATTCTGGTTCAGAATTGGGTTCCTTCTCCTGTTCAAGTTTAGAGTTGTGTTCCTCCTCCTGTTCCTGTTCATAATGAGGTTCTTCCTCTTTTTCTACTTTTGAATTACCTTCTTCCTCTGGTTATGGTTCAGAGTCCTGCACAGTAATTGGACTAGATGGTTTTGCCATTCGTTCGGTGCTACCTTGAGGATCTATGAAAGTCCTTTGAACCAGGTTTAGCCTCACTAAATGCTTGCTCTTATGGGGTCCTATTGCTGTATGAGAAGTTTGTTTCCTCTTTGGAACATGGTTCTGCTGTTCAATTTCCACGATTGCAGGTGTTTGGACAACAGAGTTTGTCCCTATCTCTAGCGGCGCTATAAAATGATCCCAAATTAAATTTTGCTGGACAAGATTGCAACTAAAAATCAGTCTGATCAAACCATGATGACTAACTAAAGTCTCAGGAAGTCTAGCCCATATTATTCTATCAGCTGTGTCATGCAATAATGAAATCAAGAAAAATGGTAAATTGACAGTAAGCTTCTGCTTTAAAATAGCTAAGAGTTTAAGTTGTCATGGTTTTACCACCTCCCATCGACCATCACGGGTGATGTACTTCTGGACGACACTTGCCAATTTGCACCATGGTTCTCCCAGAGAGGATGATTGAATATCCTTGCCTTTTCATGTTAATTCTTCGCGTATGTCTCTAAAAATCTCCACTGTGTCATGCAACATTATGTTCTTTTTAGGCCATACTACTCCTTCTACCAATATCTTGGAAACTTCAGCTATCATAGCCTCCGATACTATTATCCTTACACCTTTTACTGTGGATTTCCCATCTTGTAAGTGCTGTAAAAACTCGATAGTGATTTCTTCACTAGGGGCCTGAAGTCTGGTGAAATATGATATCCATCCTGCATGCAGAATTTCCCTAGATATGGAAAAAATCTCCAACACTAAGGGTTCTCGGCGAACTAATTTTCCACCCATAATGCTCAGATTCTTCCTATATTCACCCTACAATTTCAAAGATTAACACAACAAAAAGACACAGCAGAGAAAAACAATTTCTTTGGTAAAAATGGAACAACAAGTAGATGTAACAACTAAATTCCATAATGTTAAGAGGAATTTCCATGAGAATTAATAATATTAATTCGAGGACTATCATACTGCCACATGTAATTTGATCATGGGATATCATAGCAGCATATCAAGTCAAATAAGCGGAATAAATATGTACATGCAAAGGCATAATAGGAATCCTTCCCCCTCCTTAAAAAGAGAGGTCGCCTACAATCGAGTAGACATGAAAAGTGTTGTTCTGACGACAAGGTAAGGGAATGAATAGTACGAGAGTAAATGAATCAGAGTACACATATCAATGATAGGACATCAAGAGGTACGGTTATAATGAGAGCAGAGTGTGTAAAGATAGTTATGAATAAGAGGTAATATGCTTTAGATTGATGATAAGTTATGTGAAAAAGAAAAGGACAAAAATATGCCAAAAAGATGCTTTGTTGACGGTATTCTAGTCGAGAATGATACGATTGATCGAAAAGCATTATCTCATGCATAAAGGTTCTAAACAGGGGAAATTTAAGGAAATAATTTCTCCGATAAAAAGAAATAATGAGAAGAGGGTATGATAGTAATAATTGATGATAAAATATAACTTCAATACCATAAGCAGATCCTCTACTGCAAGCAGGCGTCCATAGCCTCAGCAGGGTTGCTTTTTAACCCATATGAGGCAGGACCCTCAATTTATAAATGGGCATTTCCAATGCTATTCTACAGAAGATATCAGTGTGCTGGTGTGGTAACCAGATAACCACACTGCCATTCACTGGGATGTAGCAAGAGTGATAAGGCCGGCTCGTGATGAGACCTCCTGTTCCAAGGATATTTTGGCTATCCAATGGATCATAACCCTAGTGTGGTGGCCATAATGGGAATGTCACTTTGCTACAACCTTATGAACATGGTAGGCTAGCTCATAATGAGACCCCCTATCCTCCATATGAAAACAAAATTTTGTTGTTATTACACATTTTTGTGATAAATAGAGAGAGGCTCAATACTCCTTAAGAGCAGGGATGGTGGAAGAAGTTGAACATGTCAATAGAAAAAGTATACCCATAGTCTTATTTGTGATAGATAGAGAAGATTATAACCAGGAATGGTGGAACCAACATGGTATTTAAGATGATCAATCAGTATCATGTACAACAAAAAACGATGCAATAAAGTAGTATATAAACAACTGTGTCCCTTTTCTTGAAAAAAGAATCTATCATCAAAAAGTTGTCCTGTTCAAGATCATAATGTTAATGATATTAACTCCCTTTAATAGAATCCATAAATTGTTGTCTTCATAAAATTAGTGTACTTCATGCCATGAAAAGAAAACAAAATGACAAACAAAAAGAAAAAAGGGTTGAGATAAGCAATTTACATAAAAAGAAAAGATTTTGCTGTTCAATTGGATTGGACTGCGACTGTTAAAAAGATTGAACAACAGCTGTTCAATTAAATGAACAACAAAACAAAGCAAAAAAAGCGTTGTTAAATAAATTGAACAACAAAACGACAAAAAGAAAGAAAGTGTTGTTCAATAGATTGAACAACAACTGTTCACCAAATTCAAAAGCAGTTGTTTAATAAATTAAATAACAAAACAATGAAATGAAAGAAAGTGCTATTCAATAGATTGAACAAAAACTATTCAATAGATTGAACAGTAGATATTCAATTAACTGAACAACAAAACAATGAAAAAAGTGTTGTTCAATAGATTGAACAACAAAGCAACAAAAAAGTGTTGTTCAATAGATTGAATAGTAGTTGTTCAATAAATTGAAGAACAAAACAACAAAAAGCAAGAAAGTGTTGTTCAATAGATTGAACAACAACTATTCAATAAATTGAACAGCAAAACAACAAAGAGCAAGAAAGTGTTGTTCAATAGATTGACAACAACTGTTCAATTAAATGAACAACAAAAAAACAAAGAAAAGGAAAATCAAATCAGCAATCATATTTACATATTTTACAGAGAAGAAATAAAATTTATAAAGATGAAGCTGCTGAAGGATTTTCTTCTGCAGTGAAAACTTGCATGGTGGAGTCTTCACGTATCTGCTGATAGAAAGATTCTTTAGTAAGTGGTTTTTGGTAGAGGTGCACCTGATGCCCATTTTCTTTAAAAGAAGAACCAACCCCATCAATGGTGGCCAACGTAAGAGTGCCATTTTCGTGTACTTTCTTTATTTCATAGGGGCCTAATCATCTAGTCTGTAATTTTCCAGGGAAGTCTTGAAACCTGGAATTGTAAAGAAGTGCCTAGTCGCCCTCATGAAATGTTTTTTTTCTTAATTAGGGCATCATTCCATTTGGTTCTTTGATATTGAATAATTACCATACATTGTAGAGCCAGTAGCCAAATTTCATCTAATTTGTTCATCTGCTGTAATCTATTAACCTGGGCTTTAGTTAAATCCAGTCCCACTTCCTGGGCTGATGTTAGTGTTTGTATTTCAAATTCTATGGGAAAAATGAGTTCCTTACCAAACACCAATTGATACGGTGAGTATCTAGTAGTGTTTCTCAAAGTTGTGTGATACGCCCACAAGGCCTCTAGTAGTTGAGTAGTACAATCTTGTTGATGTGATGAGATAGTCTTTGTTAGAATAGCTTTGATAATTTTGTTGGTGCTCTCCACCTGCCCGTTTGCCTATGGGTGATACGGAGAAGTAATTTTGTGTGTGATGTGATGATTTTTTAGTGTAGCAGCAACCTTGTGACCCACGAATTGTGGTCCCCCATTAGTAATTACTTCTCTGGGTAAGCCATACCACACAAAAATTTCAAAAAGAAAATTAATAACACTTTCCTCCGTTTCTCTTGGTAACGCTACTGCTTCCACCCACTTAGTTATGTATTCTGTTGCAACCAATATATATGATTTTTGGTTGGATGATGGTTTTATCGGCCCAACAAAATCTAATGCCAAATGCTCAAAGGGTTCTATCACCAGCTATGGATGCAAGGGAATTTCATCGAATTGGCCAGGGCAGCCCATCCTTTGGCAACTATCACATGCCTGGACAAATTTCTTAGCATCTTTAAAAATAGTGGGCTAGTAGTAGCCCATCTGTAGAATTTTATGTCCAGTTCTGTGATCTACAAAGTGTCCATTGCAAGGTCCATCACGACAGGCTTTTAAGATATCATAAATTTCGTCCTCTCTAATACACCTGCGGATGCACATATCAACTCCTGTGTGGAAAAGGTATCCTCCGAGCCAGTAGAAACGAGTGCTACGCTTCACAATCAATTTCCTTTCTCTGGATGTCAGCTGTTTGGGTAATTTTCTCGCTTCTAAGTAATTTGCTACATCTACATACCATGGAATTTTTACGGCCACATCAAACAAATGTTCATCCGGGAACTGATCCTTTACCACCACTGTATCATCCGTTCTTGGCACTCGGGAGAGGAAGTCTGCCGCGAGGTTCTCCTTCCCTGGTCAATTCCTTATAGTTATGTCAAATTCTTGCAAAAGAAGTAACCAGTGAGTCACTCTTCCATTTGTAATGGGTTTTTTTGGCTAAATATTTAATAGCAGAGTGATCAATATATAGAACTACAGGGTATCCAATTATATAGTGTCTGAATTTGTTGATAACATAAATAACAACTAGAAACTCTTTTCCTGTTACTGTGTAATTCAACTCAGCAGAAATTAAGTTTTTACTGATGTAATATATAACATAGGGTTTCTTGTCTTCTTCTTGGCCAATAAAAACTCCAATAGTTGTATTTGATGCGTCTGATAAAATCTAGAAAGGTATATCCCAATCCAGGCCTCGTAATACTAGTGTTGTCGATACTAACCATTTCAGATCTATAAAGGTAGTGTCACATTTACCAGTCCATATAAAATTAACATTTCCTATCAAGGCATATAGAGGTGCAACATAGAAATCTATGATAATATCCAACAAATCCCAGAAAACTACGTACCTCAGTTTGAGTGCAGGGAGTAGCTAATAAGAGGATTACCTGTATCTTTGCTAGATCTACCTGAATTCTAGTTGTTGAAATGTAATGACCCAAAATCAGGCCTTCTGTCATCATCATATGACATTTCTCATGACTTAAGCATAGTCTAGTAGCAATAAATTGTTCTAGGACTTTCTCCAATGTTTGTAATGCCTGATCAAAGTCATCTCCACAGGGTGTGAGATCATCCATGTACACCTCCAATCCTTCATTTATCAAGTCTGCAAAAATACTTAGTATGGGTCTTTGGAATGTAGTAGGTGCATTGCACAATCCAAAAGGCAATACCCTGTATGCAAATGTTCCCTAGGGGAAGGTAAAAGTAGTTTTATCCTAGTCTTCAGGGGAAATTTGGATTTGGTTGTAGCCACTAAAGCCATCTAGGAAAGAGAAGAATTTCTTTCTTGCTAGTGTATCTAGGACCTGGTCGATAAATGGAAGGGGAAAATGGTCATTATGCATTGCTTTGTTGAGTTCTCTATAGTTAACGCATATCCACCATTTTCCATTCTTTTTGGGGACAAATACTAATGGAGAAACCCATTTACTGTCAAATATAGGATAAATAAAATTCACATCTAACAGTTTTTGAAACTCTTCTTTCACAATATCCTTTAGATGAGGATTTAATCTACGTTGTGGCTATCGAATGGGTCTTGCATCTTTTTCAGTGTAGATGTGGTGCATGCATAACTGAGGGTTAATCCCTTTCATGTTTGGGTAATCCCATGCAAAAGCCCCTTTATATTTCCTAAGGACTTGGATAAGTTTCTGTTACTGGTCATTACTTAGATTACTATTAATGTTCAGGATTTTCCCTTGCTCAATTTCAATAGGCTTGCTATTATAGACAGTGGTTGTCGATATCGGTTGGTCATTAATGTCTCTCAAGAAATCTTCTTCAATCTCATTATCAAGGACTGCTTCAATCATGTGACATCTCAAATTAGACAATGCAGCAGGGTGATTGATAAAGGTGTTAATGACATCGTCTTCTGTTTGGTTTTTGAATTCAAGCGCATCTGCCACAGTCAATGGTGAATGAATATTTTCTTTTAAATATGCTACTCGTTGTTTCCTAGTTTTTACAATGGTTAGGCTTGGCTGAGCAGGAGGGTATAAAGCTAGATTCTTTACATCATTCCCTCTGGTTATGGTCATACTTCCTATTCGGGAGCCTATATAAGCATCGTGTGTTGCTAGCCAAGGCCTTCCTAGTATTAAGGGATGTCAATCTAGCCGATTTCTGGGGTTAATAATCAAAAAATCTGCCGGATATTCCCAAGAGTCCATAGAAACCATCACATCTTGTAATGTTCCTTCTGGCCTAATTACTGAACAGTCAGCTAGTTCCAGCAAGGTAGTGGTTGGTTCTAAGGCTGTGATGCCAAGCACTTCATAAGTTTCTGTTGTAAGAATGTTAATGGCTTCCCCTAAGTCAACTAAATCATTGGGAAAAGAGTGACCATTTATTTGTACTGTGATAGTGGGATTTCTCGGGTCTTCGTATTTTTACAGGTGTCTCTTTGTCTAGTAATAAATAAGACAAAGTTCTGACGACATGGACAGTTGGTGTTATTTTTGTTTTCCTCGGACTTCTTTGCACATAATTCTTTAATGGTTTTAGCATATATTGGAATGTCTTGAATGGCCTGGAGGAGGGGTATTTTTATATAGAGATTTTTGAGTTCACCCAAAAGATCAAAGTCAAGATATTCAATAGGTCAAGGTATTATCAATCTTTCTAGGAACAGGGGAGAAGTAATTATAACTTGCTTGGGATCTTTCTGCCTGACTTTATCTCCTCCCTATTTTATTTGCTGGTCATCTACACCCAAAGGCTTATCTAGATATGTTTCTTTAACTTCAGGTTGTAGATTTTTGTCCTCATCTGGAGCAATTACATGTCTAGATCTTAACTTAAGTTCATTACATTCTCTCATCTCAATTTCAGGGTTCAGATTCTCAATAATTTGGACTGATTGGATTGGTTTGTTGTTAGGATTTGGGTTGGGTTGAGCTGGGAGTTGCGACTGTATATTGGGTTGAGGATTTTGCTGCAATGTGTAAGGTTCTGGTAAGGTTGGTTGAGGTAGAGGAACTATTCCCATAGTTTGGTTTGCAGATCGTTTCTAATTTGGTTGCTAGTTCTGATTTTGCAAGGTAGAAGGAGACCATTGAGAGGAATAAGGGTTGTTCTACTAGAATGGTGGAGGGTAAGAGGAATTTGGCCAATTATTATTTGGATTTGATTGTTTAGGCCATGGTGGTATAGGAAATTCTTATGGTGGCCAAGTAGAGAAAGGTGGCTAGTTCTACCATGTTTCTCTCGAATATTGCTAAGAATTAAATTGCGAAGAAGGAAAGGACAAATATGGTTTTGTAGGCATACCTGTCAAACATGTTTTCCATTGACGGTGTTGGTTCATCTGATATATTGGTTCCACTTCCTCTTCTGCTTCCTTGAAGATTGCTTTTAATCCAGGAAGCGATGGGCAGCTTTTCGTAGTGTGGCCCTTAGTGCAAATGGCACATGTTTGTATCCTATCTAAAAAAAATTCTCTATGATTGTGTTTCTTTCTGAAGCGTGGACAAAAAATAGCCAGATTCTGTTCTACTTCGGCCTGCTTTTATTTGGCTTGCATGATATCTAATTGTGTCGTCAGGGTCCCCAGGATGTCAGTCTTGAAATCTTCCAGTAGATTGCCCATTTCAACTTGTGTAATGCTTCCTCTTGAGGCTTTGTTGTCTTTGGTGATTGCATCACACCCGGTTTGTTTCAACCTTGTACTGCCTCTGGAACACCTAATGCACAATTGTATAATATTGTCATAATTCTCTTGATAAATATCACACTTCCCCATTAAATTTAATGGTTCTACCCATTGGTCTTTCATACCTTTGATCATCGTAGTTTTAAGAACCTCAGGAGGAAAATTTGGATAAGGAGATATTTGCATATTATATTGAAAATGTTCTACATATTCTTCAAGAGTCTCATTAGTCTTAGCTACCATTTGAAACATTTCATCCTTCAATTCTCTAGTTTCCGCAATAATCTTGGTATTTTTTTTAGAAAGGTTGTTTTCATTTGGTCCCAGTCATTAGTGGTACCTCCACCAAGCCCCATAAACCAATGTAGAGCTGCTCCCTTTAGAGTAGAGGGGAACAGGTTTAGCTTCTGGGGGTCGGTAGTGTAATCATATCCCCTACATAAAACATCGAATTCGAAAAGGAATGCATTAGGATCCTCTGAAGTTATCCCATGGAAGGTAGGAATATTCTGTAATGGAATGGATTTCATGGGAGCATTGACATCTGTATCAACAATAGGGTATTGTAATGTAGAGGTCTGAGGTTATGCCAATATTCTTCAAGAATTTATGGAGCTGGAGCTTTGTTTCTGGGGGAGCTAGAAGTGGATTTTAAAATGATTTTAACAACACTGCCTTGGTACAAAATACTGGGTGTCCTCTATTCAACTACTACTTCAGGAGATTTGGGCTCTGATGAATTAATATTTTCAGCACTACCTATTTCTCCTTCTCCTTCATGGAGGTTGCAAGAATTCCCTTCTTGTAAAGGGCTAAACTACAAATTTTCAGTGTTCTGAAAACTCTGTTTAGACCCTTTAGTATTGCTATTAATCTCAGCGTCAGCTGCCGATGGTGATCCTGCAGCCTGAAGGGTTACAATAGGATTTATTGTAGAAACAATTCAGGGTCCTACTGATGACTGAGACTCAAATTTCCTTATGATTTCGTCGTTGAAGGTTGATCATCCAAGGGGTACTGATCCCTTAGATTTTTCAGATCTAGGCAGAGGAATTAAATCTTTTTCTACTCTTTTCTTCTTAATCATTCACTCAGAAATTCAAAAATTTATTCCTACTTTAATTCCTACGCAATTTTGTTGAAAAGTGGGTGAGGGAGCAAGCACTTTACTTACTCGTACACGGGTTCTTACCTTCCATTTTTAATACCCATTTCATTCACAGCAAACAAATATCAAACATCTATTCCTACGCAATTGTGCTGAAAAGCGAGCGAGGGAGAAAGCACTTTACTTACTTGTATGCAGGTTCTTACGTTCCATTTTTAATACCCAGTTCTTTTGCAGCACACAAACATAAAACACACATCACCTTCGGTGAAATGGAAACACTCCCACCAACAACGACACCAAAATGTTGGTCGCAAATAAGGTGTCTTTTAGAACTCTTAAATGCCTCACATTAATTATCAACCTAGGTGTTATCACCAAAATAGGACCCTGATAGGCTGTTGATCAGAATATCTCAGTGTAACTATTTCAAACCAATCTTTTAGCTAAGGCTTAGCCTACTCAGCTTGAGAGGGCTCTCTCAAAGGGTTAATGACATTGAATAAAGATATGAATAGATGGCTAACTTTATGGTTTGTGATTTTATAAGTTTATAGGTTGAAAGGTGAAGGCTAGCTACCATTGGGCTATGGAGTCAAAGTATGTTTCAGTACCATAGCAAGATCATCTTAACATGAAAGTCAGGGCATAGAGAGTCTTTATACATCAAAGAAACAAAGATACAATGCAAGTAAACATAGTTTATAAATACATGAAGGAAATTAGAGCATCATTGATGAGTTCTAAGTAACATGTATTCATACCACTGCAAGTAAGTGAAAGAGGAAATCCATGAGACAATAGGACATTAAAAAATCTCTTTGAATCCTGAGTAGTGAAGCCAAAACATTCTACCTAGCATGGAAGTCAAGGCATTATAGAGTTCGGGTGCAAAAATGCAAATATAAAACAGTGAAACACAATTAGTTTATCTATGAAGGAAGTCAGAGCATCATTGATGAGTTCTGAGTATCATAAGTAAACACTACTACAATTTAAGTATTGGAAGATGCCATCAAAACAATAACATACAATAAATCTTCATGAATCTTGAGTTGTCTAAGTAGAAACTTTGCATTAAGTTAAAAATATACACAGTCTGCACATAGAGCAGCAACTGAGCCAAAAAGTCTCCAACCCATTGCTAATTCGACCTATTGCTTTATATATAGCATTTACAACATATATTCCCTCATCCCTCATCAAGAGAATTCGAATTTTCTATGAGTGCCACCTATTCTAACCATAAAACAAACCTTTAAATGCATTTGACAGCTAACTAACAGTCCTAGAGTCCTAATACAATTAGGAGTACAAATCCTTGTTATTACTAAACCACCTTAACTAAAAATTGAATGAATTCTTTGACAGCTGCAACCTCATGAGGTCGAATTTTATGAAGCCTCCCACGTTTTCACCTTATTGTTGATGATAAACCCTAGAAATTAGGGAACATGTTTCCCTGTTTTTAGGTTTGAGATCCTTGAAAATTAGCATGTGGGAAAGAGCCTTTATCTTATCATCCATGAGATATTTTATGAAACTGAGGTAGGCTTTTGTAGTCCATGCTGTCTAGAACAAAAACCCCTCTTGGGTTTTTAAAACACTTCTCCAGCTGTCTAGAATCTGTCCTTGACAAACACATGTAAAACATGAAATATCTGTTCTTTGAAATTAGGGTTTCAAAGAAATCTTAGTATCTCCCAACTGATAACACTTATGAATAAAGTGAGATAGGTTATTGTAATTGGAGAGTTGATTAAGAAAAACCTCTTTCAAAATTGCAAAATACCTTTTCCTGTGATGAGAAATTGATCTTGAAAAAGACTGCTAAAACTAGAAGACAAAGCTTGGCTTTCAGCAATTTCATAGTGCAAGTTTAACCATAAATTTCTCCCACCTTACAACGAATTTGAAGAAACTGAGAGAGGTTTTTGTATTTCAGTATGTTAGGAAGAAAAGACTCTTTCAAGTTTCAAAATTGAGTTCTTAGCTGCTCAGGAACCCTTCTGGAAGTTGACTAGTAAAAGCAAAAAATAGAGTCTTTTATGCTGAAACAGGTTGCTTCAGTGATTTCATAGCACGACATCGGTTCACAGACAGACAAAAGAAGACATCACCACTTGGCATCGAGTGATCGACACCTGGCTCTCGTCGACCGCTCGCTGTTTATCATCGACCACTGGCTCTTACCTCCTGTCTCTAATCGACTATCGGCTGATCTCCCTCCTGACAATGACCGACTGGAATGACCCGGCTGGCGGTGATCCACTATCGGCTGACCTTCCGACAATGAGCACTGGAAATGACCCCCGACCGAACCTGAAGCCATGGATAACAACTCAATAATATCTGGTGGTAATGTAAGAAATAGAAAATACAGTATGGGAACTTTCGGATTAGAGCTCCCATGGATTATTCCCAATAGAGACTATTAGCTTCCAAGTAAGTCGTCATACTACTCTCCTACTAACTACAATTAGTATGTTTCACACTGTCTGCGCTACGAAAATGTGGATTCGTAGCTAGTTTCAATTTTTTTTTTAAATGGCTAAACATATGACTTTCAAAACATGATATGGGACCCATAAAGTGTAAAACAAGGTTGTTGACCTTTATTTGATGATGGAAATGAGACTCTAACCCTATGACTTAGACTCTAAAAACCATAAAAGTGACTTAACCACCATCTAACATTGTGACTTAGGAAAAAATGTAACTATCCAAGTTTTAGAGAATTTTTGGGTGATAACACTAGGTAAGTCTTTTTGTTTCAAGAATGTACGCAATATGTGCAAGTGATATAAATTGTTATATCTATAGAGAGTAATGCTTTAAAATAACTTATTGATTTCAATACAAAAGTAAACAGATCAAACCATAAATATCAACTTGTAACTTCAAGGAAATTAACTTATTCAAACATCAAAACTCAATCTTAATTGAAAGTTCTAACTGCAACTACATAAACCGAGTGCACCGTAGTGATAACAGAGCTCTTTTAGTTGAATATAGACATGCATAAAAGTAATACACTTGATATAATCAGTAAAAATCTAACTTTCAATTAATAAGAAATGATTCTTATCTAACAATCAAATCAATCCACGACATAAATAAATGAAACCAATCAACAAAAATAAGAATTAATGTAGTGAATACACAAATTCAACACTAGTGAAAGTAGATCAATCGTAAAGCTATGAAACAGAGTAATTAAACTTGCAGTAAAAGAAAGGTAAACTATAAAATAGGGAACAACAGTGAAATCCACCAATGACCAGGCCCAAGCCGTCAGTGATTATTACGTGATTACTTCAAAATATCACAAATGAACAAAAATGCGAATTATATATTATTCATCAAATCCAAATGTCATTACAGCACAATGTCCTTCAGAATAACGCTCTGTATATTGAGATTACAACTGAAGTAAAAAGGCGAAAAGTTCAGTCCTCTATTCTATTCGTCTTTCCCCTCTTATAGTCAAATAGGAAAAGAGATAAATGTGATTCCTCATGATCAAGAGATCCTGAGGTATTCACAACTAAATGCTATTATCAGACAATCTTCTATCTTATGCTGATCCTCCTGCTTCGCTCCTCCATTTGACCACACAAGACGCACACTGTTTTCTCTATTTAGCCTTTGCTTTTCAATAGTTTCAACAATAGCTGTTTCATTTGCTAATTTCTACATAAAAAGAAATGAAAGTTAGTTTTGACATCCAATCACATCAAAACTAGTTTCATTCATTTTCTATCTAAATCTTATCAAAACCTTATCACATCATGTCACAAACGCATAAAATGGAGGAAAAAGATAGTGTAATCAAGGGTAAATTTATACTTGTTGCACGACCCAACAATTCACATGTGGAAAATTTATCCTTGGTAATTGTCTTTGTTGTCAATCGATTTTGACATTATATACTATTGTGACAGACTTCCATCATTGCTTTGGAGAATCCCATGAGACACATTTTGTCTCATCAAGTCATTGGAGGAAAATCCAAATGGATCGTTATCCTCCAACAATTTGATTTGTTTTTTGCTAGTACCAAGTAAAAAAAATCCTTAGTCTTCTCTGAACTTTTGTCAGATCTTCCCATTGTCGATCCAAATGAGATAGCTCATGATCCTCTCCTAAATGAATCTATCTATCTGATAGACTCAACTAACCATTGATATGGTGATATTCTCGTCTACCTCCAAGCGCAACATTTCCACTCTAAACTATTGTTAGGTGACCGTTGTCGCATTCACCACCAAGCACTATACTATTTAGTGGTGAACGATAGTTTATATCATTGTGGCGTTGATACATTTCTTTGGAGTTGCCTCACTCATGAAGAGGTAGAACATGTTTTAAATGACTTCCATGATGGGGCATGTGGCATCCATCTTTCTGGCATGTCTACTGCTCAAAAATTTTTATGCGCGGGATACTACTGGCCAACCTTGTTCAAAGATTGTATCAAGGCCATCCAGCAATGCCACCCTTGTGTGTTGTTTTCTTCTGGAGTTCTCGCATCCATGATTTTTTGTATTGATGTTTTGAGCCATCCACCATGGCTCATCATCAGGATAGATCAGTAATTATGTAGGACATATCTCATTGGACTTGAATAAATAGGGTTAAGAGATGCACAGGGAATGGAAACCGACCTTGCTAAACTTGTTTTGTAATTTTTGGGTTTTGATTTAATTATATACTATTACTAAAATAGAATTATTTAAATTAAGTTGCAATATTAATTATACTAATTAGTGGTTTTATTATTAAATTTATCGTAATATCAGTACTGTAAAAGACTTTAATTTTATATTCTTTGTTTGTAAATTAATATTTTAATATTTATTACTATGATGAATTTGTATTAGTTATTATTTATATAATATTGAGAATTATGTATGAGATTTTTATTATTCAATGTCAATATTAAATGAATTTTGTTTATTTTTTTACTTATTTTAATTTTATTTATATTATTTATATGATTATTATATTATGTACTACTTTGTTTTATACTTTTTTTATTTTAGTTTTGTTTTGGATTTAGAGTAATATAATAATTTTATTTTTATCAATAATAATTAAATGAATTTTATTATTTTATTTTTAATTTTATTTACGATTAATTATATTATGTTTGTTACTACTTTGTTTCGTACTTAATTTTATTTTAGTTTTGTTCTTGTTATTTAGAGTAAATTAATTATTAATCACTTAATGTTAACTAATACTAGTTTAATATTAGTGCTTGTTTCTATAATTTTAATGTTAATTAATATAATGTTAATGTTAGTAATCTAAGGTTTATAGTTTTTAGTTTTAAGATGTAAATTAATGTTTTTAATTCTAAGAATTGGAAGTTTGGGTAGGTGTTTAGTACATGTGTGACGTGTGGAGAATGTTGGGGAGGGAGGTCAGGTTTGATGGGGGAAGGGTTAGGTTAGGAGAGGGTGTTCTAGGACGTTAAATTAGGAATCCAATTGTCACTTATTTTCCATCCTTCATCTCGATTGAGGTTGTTAGGGTTTCTACCTATTTCTATGGCTTCTCTCAGTTTTCTATGGTGATAATGATCAATTTTGGCTACCACCTTAGAGTTTTCAATGAAAATGTGATGATTGGTTTTACTGGCATGTTCAGCCATAGCTGAGGTTTTTGAGCGGTTATGTTTTATATCAGCTGCATATTCTTGAATTCTAGTATTCATAGATCGACCAGTTTCTCCAATGTATGTTTTTCCATAGGAACACAGAACCATGTAAACTCCTTTGTGGCATTTGGGATCAACAGGATCTTTGACTGATTTTAGGCATATGCTGATGGTGTTCATGGGTTTGAAGGTGGTTCTAATTTTGTTCTTTTATAATATGTGCACAATTTTATTTGTTGTGCCTAATATGTAAGGGAGGTGTGCCTTGCCTAAATGATCATCTAGTGGTTGTTTGTTTTTAGGATTCTCAGCATTCTTAAAGGCTTTGATTACTTGGTGTTTTTTGTATCAATTCTTTGTGAATACATTCATAAGATGGTTCTTTTCATCTTCAAAGTGATTTTCATCTGAAATACGAACGACCTTGGTTACTAGAGTGTTGAGAACACCTATTTTTTGGGATGGATGGTGGTGAGATTTGGCATGTAGGTAATGTTCCGTATGGGTTTTCTTACGACATACCTAGTGAGGTATGGATCCATCTTTGTTTCTTTTGATTAAGATGTCAAGAAAAGGAAGGTTGTCGTTCTCCTCTATTTCCATGGTAAATTGGATGGAATTGGATAGACTGTTTAAATGTTGCAGGAAATCCTTAAATTTTTCTTTTCCATGAGGCCAAATAATGAAAGTGTCATCGACAAACCTTTTCCAAAGTTTGGGTTTTAATGGGGCAGATTCAATGGCCTTATTTTCAAAATCCTCCATAAAGAGATTTTCAATGATAGGGGATAGAGGGGATCCCATGGCTACACCGCACGTATGTTCATAAATTTCATCTCTAAAACAGAAGAAGGTAGATTTGAGACATACCTCAATTAATTTGGTTGTGTCATAGTTTATGATTTTATGGATCACTTCCATGGTCTCATCTATGGGAATGTTGGTATAGAGAGATTTAACATCTAAATTGAATAATATGTCATTGGCATCTAGGTTTAGATCTTTGATCTCATTGATGAAATGGGTGGAGTCTTTGACAAAGGAACTAGTGTTGCCCACTAGAGGTTTTAACTTCCTATCTAGGTGTTTTTCCAACTGGTAAGTTGGACCTCGTATGGTATTAACAATGGGTCTTACGGGGACACCTTCTTTGTGTATCTTTGGGGCTCCATAGATTTTGGGGGTCTATGGGTTGTTTTCCGATAGGTTCTTAATGTTGTGTTCTTTACTTGATTTTACCAGATTGTGTACGTTTTTGGATATCTTTTTTAGGGGATTCTTATTTAATTTAGTGTAACACCCACTGTTGGTGAGGTGGTCTATCATCTTTTCATTATACTCCATTGTGTTCATTATGACAGTTGCAACACCTTTATCAGCTTTTAGGACTATAATGTCAGGGTCTTGGTTTAAGGTTTTGAGGGCTAAATGTTTTTGTTTGGAAATGTTGCTTTTGGGCGGGTGGGATATTATCAGTATGATGGAATAGTCCTATCTGATATTTTCTTTGATGTTGTCTTTGGTGTTGTCCAGTAAGACCCTAATCCCATACTCTATGTTGCAAAGAATGTCTTCTTTGGGGATTGTCTAGGGGGAAATGGAAAAAATTAATCCTTTTTCAAGGAGATCGAGGGTGTTTTGGTCAATTTGCTTCTTTGATAGGTTCACTATGTGTTTGCTTCTAGAGGTGGGTGGATATGTTGTTGTGCTTTAAGGTTGATGCTTTTCCTATTTTCTATGGATTTTTCTGACCCGCATCCTTTATTTATTTGCACCTGTTCCTTAGTGATAGTGCCACCCTTATCAAGTGTTTACCAAGAAAATGCGCACTCCTCTAGTCTTGTCGCACCCAATTATCTCTGTCGGCCCTTTTTCCAAATGGGGTATCGACTTCGTCACATGCAACCCCACTTCCTCTGCTGGACACAACTACATTATTGTAGCGGTGGACTATTTCATGAAATGGGTCGAAGCCCTTGCCACTTTCTAGGCCAATGGATAAATTGCAGCGCTATTCCTGTTAAATCAAGTTATCTATCATTTCGGTGTGCTCTACATGATCGTTACAGAGCATGGGTCTCATTTTCATAATCACATGATGTTTACTTAACATCGTTGCTCGGTTTTCGCCAAGACCAATCGTCCTCCTACTACCCCCAAGCTAATGGCAAAGTAGAAGTTGTTAATGGCGTCTTAAAGACCATGATCCAAAGGTTAGTAGGGAATCAAAATACCCACTAGCATCGAATGTTATATCCTTCACTATGGGCATATCGAACTTCAGTAAAAACTGCTACAGTCTTTACACCTTTTCAACTAGCTTATGGCCTGGAAGAAATTTTACCTATCGAGTGTCAAATTCCTTCCCTAAAAATTATTGTTGAACTCTTGCTCAGCACTACTATTGAAGAAGAGTTCCTGATATACCTCAATCAACTGGACAAAACCCGCCGAGATGTCGAATTAGCACTTGAAGCCCATAAGCACCAAGTCAAAGCCAAGCACGACAAGAAGGTCAAGCCTCGTTCTTACCAAGAGGGAGATATTGTTTTCCTCTATCATAAAAAACATGACCTCTTGGGGGTAGGAACACTTCAATCCTTATGGATCGGTCCATATGTCGTCACCAAGGCCCTCTCAAAAGGAGCATATGAACTTCGAGACTGGGAAGGAATCCTGCTCAAAGAGCCCTAAAATGGGCTCTATCTGAAAAAGTATTATGCCTAGTACCACACTAGACACGTGCTTTGTAATTCTACGTATTTATAAGTTTTTCTTCTTTTTGATGTGACTGGAATTTTTGGTATTTTTTGAGTAATTGTCTCATACATATTTCTCGTGGTGTAGATGTCTTCATTACCCTTAGCATAAATAGGATAAGCGGATGGTGCCAGTCGTCAAACACGACACATTACATCAGCTGCATGGGTCTACACACCTGCGTCATAACTTATTTGTTCTGGGGGAGTCTTTCTCCATACTACCACCAACAATATTGGTGATTATATATTTGTAATTTCACTTCTCACTGAAGCGTCATCTCGGTACATCTCCAATCTAGTGGTCAGGTTAGACTCTCATCTTGTCGTTATGCAATTGACAAACCATTATCATGTTTGCAATCCAATCATGTTTCATCATTATTTAAGGGTACGACTCTTGGAACGTTAATTTGAGTTTATTACATATGAACACATTCCTCGAGAATTAATGTAGTTGCTGATTCATTGGTAAACTATGTGTTAGATTGGCATCTATCTCATTTATTATAAATACATGTATGAAAGTAAAGATTTACATAGTTAAAAATTTACAAAAAAACACTTAAAAAAACATTTACATCATAAAATACCAAAATATGTGTATATATATGTATATCGAATCCAGTCTTTTACATTAGAAAATTTCCAAAAACTTGGGTGTTTTTAAGTACAAAATGGCTACTAAGCCTTGCTATAAACACCTGTTGGCTATACCATGCACCTACTAACAAAGCCTATTGTTCATGAAAAGACAATACAACTCTAGCTATCCTTCGAAGAGGAACTAGAAATCGCTCAGGCACACCAACAGCGTGTCGCTGCATGTAAGTGGGAATCTCCCTCATAGGAAGGGGGGGAACACCCATGCTCATACCTTCGAGGTTCCTGAGAACCTCATGAAGACTCTGGGCATCATCCCCACCTTCACGTAGCTTGCCCCCTTGCCTCACCTACCAAGGCTCGCCTACAGGTCGCATCGGTGCCGCATCCATGTCAAGCAAGAAGCTTCATGTTAGTACTTGTTCACCCATAAACAAACAAAAACATTACATAAACATTCAAAAGCACAAAAATAATTTAAATACTCGCAACAAACCTTCTTACCTTGAGGCCCCCAGTTTGTACCAAGTGGCAGAATCAATTCAAGTTTTCTTGTAAAGACCATGCCCTTGTAGGCATATTCATCTATCATCAGGATTTGACCACTATGCCATTCAAAGAAATATTATTTGAAAAAAATTCGGATGGATCCCCCTCCAGTATGTGGATCAAGCAATGCCCATCACCCTTACCTGGGCTCTCTCAGATCAAGTGGACCCACGCTCATCCGTAGTCTTATAACGGGCACCAGCTCAAGTATAAAGGATACAATGAGAGTACCATACCCAAAACTCTGTTGGGTTCGAGTCTTACATGCTGTCAACTCCGCCTTCAGTTGGAAAAGCATCGCCCCACACCAATTAAAGATCTGGGGCTGGACACAATCAATGGAAAGTAGTAATTGGGCCTTTTTTGCAACATGGGGACTCTTGGACCCTGCCAAGCACACAATCATCCATAATATGGCCCTCATAGACCTAGATATGATCCTCTCTATAGGGACCCTAATACTCACAAGTTCTGTCTTAGGAATACAATAAACCTGGATTAGCTCTAAGGTATATCGGGGATTGGGCCTACCCCCGGTCAAGTTTGTTCATGCCACTCTACATGACAAACTGGTCAGAAAATAGATGTCATCTCGGTCAATCGAGAGCTCATGGCCTCTGATCCTAAACACCCCTTACTATTCATCCCAATGCTGAATGATCCAGCTTAAAAGTTCCTCCTGACCTTTCATCAGGTTAAGCTTTGCATATTTCATTAAACCACATGCGCGCAATACAAGTATGTAAGCTTGATCATTTTTCATAAGTAGTTCCTCTTGATCATGGGCTCATTCCTTCTTGTTGAAGCCTCAAAAATCATTGCTACAACATGGGGGAAAACCACCTGGTTTGGACTTTGGTTGGTAGCTCCTTTTCTATTTGGTGTAGTAGTTCTGATTGGGGATAATGGGACTAGTTTCCCAAAAGATATTTTGATAGTGTTGATGGGGTGATATATCATGTAACAGGGGAATGATTAAGCTAAGTGTAATCTAATCTAAACTATTTAAACACATGCATATATCCTAGTTTGAACACTATTAAACTATAACTATTCCTAGGAATAAAGTAAAGTATGTGATCTACAATAATGTCCTATAACAATTGGTAATAAAGATCATTCAACTACAATAAGAAGTGAAATCATTTAACAATAATCGTTTTGGATAAATAGTTAACCAAAATGACTGTGAAAGACATATTGCATATAGAATCGTTCATATATTCAACATAAAATTAAAGCCAACACCATACAAAAGTGCAATAATGCTAACTGAAATTAAAACTTTCATACATAAAACAATTGAAGAAAAGTTATTGCCTGATACATAAATAAAACAGAATCACAAGATAAAAGTACCATATATGATAAGTTCTGCTCAAGTGTTTCAACAATATTGACCTAATTTGAATCAATCCAACATCATCTAAGAGTGCAAAAGTGAAATTTCAATAGATCATGCCATATATTAAAAAAAAAATAGATCATGTTCTATTCATTCCACCATAACCTCCTCAAAGGTATAGAAGTGTGTGTTTTGAAAAATGTTTCTGATAAAATTTTTGGACCCCTCTCTAAATGCATGAGAGGGGTTTAAATACTAAAACTATAGGTCCTAAAATAGATTATTACAAAAATAGATGCAGAGGTTTAAATGAACTTCCTCATATTATTATAATTAAAACTAAAATAAAAATAAAACAAAGTGACTAACTCCTTTGCATTTTATCCTTAAGGTCGCAGATATCGGTCATTAGTTTGAGCTGTGTCGGTTGGTCGGTCACAGATTTCAACTGTCTAGTAAATATAATCTCTGTTAGTGATGGCACAATTTTTTGTGTGGAGGAAGTTAGGCATTGCAAGGTCAACCATTGGCTATATGGTTTGACTAAGGATTTCCAGTATGCTTCCTAGTTCAATTTGCTCATTTGTTTGATCACCTTCTCCCTTTCCTTTGCTACCTATCTCCATTGTTGCTCTATTTGATTGACATTTGGAAGAAATCATGGTATAGATTCTACAACCAGGTTGGTGCCATGTAGATTTTCGTTAATGGATACAATGATGCTATTTTCTTCTACTATCGCAACCGCCATTGCCCTTTCTGCTTGCTTGAGCCGAGAATCCCAGTCTACAAATAGAATTCTTTTATGTGATTCCTCTAGTTTTGGAAAACAAGCCTTCCTCCCATCTTCTGATTTTTGCGAGGTGATAAAGTCATAAATCCTTTGGTGGACTTCTTCATACTCAAGTATCATGTCCATCACTTGGCTTGTTAGCTTATCACTGATCTTGCAATAAGGATTTATTTGCGAGATTTTCTATCACAAACTTCCTTTTGTTGCATTAGTTGGGAATTAAGGCTAAGTGATTCTTTTACGAATTGATCGATTTGTGGACTGTCTTTATACTTCTCTGTCATAGCTTGAATCCACACATATTTTTCTATTATGCTGGCTTGATGTTGTATTTGCATCTGTTCAAACTCCTGTTGAAGCCTGACTATTTGTAACTCTGCTTGTTGGTTAGATTTTTCTTGCTCTAACTGTTGTTCCAACATCAGGATCTTTTTTTACTTTTCTCTCAACAACATTTGAAGCTCTATTACTTTATCAATAGTTACCGTAGCATAGGATCCTGTAAATTGTGATATTCTCGTAAGTTTCACAGATGGGTCCATGGGCGAATCTTTCTAGATAATGTACATTGGTTCATTGTTGGGAGTGGTAATAGCTACATCATATAAATTTCTTTTCTTCCTCTGCATTTTGATGACATATTTATGGGTAGGGCTATAAAACACATCTAATGGAGGAATTTCCTCAATTCTCAAAATAATTTCAGAAGTGGGGGTGGTAGGAATGAGCTCCACATCTTGAGTGCCTATAGTTTTCTCCATTGTAATTTCTTGAGTTGATTTATGTTGTGGAGTCTGTATCTCAGATGCTTGTTCCTCTATATGGAGCTTCTTATTAAAATGCACCCATTCTTTTTCTAAATAAACAACTCGGGATTTCGCCAATTGAGTGGAAGTAGAGTGAAGTTAAGCATGTTTCTTTGCTGAGGTTTTCTCGGCTACTTTCTTTGTGGTTCCAGCTATGTCCCTTTCGGACTCTCTATTTTCATTGCCCCCATTTTCAGACTATAGTTGTGAGTGCTTTGACTCATGAGTAGACTTCTCCTGGGACTCTACTTCAGAATTTTCTTTGGAATTTTCTCTAGAGATTTCCTCTAAGCTTACACTGGGAGTTGGCTCCCTTATTGGTTCAATCTGTAGTAGGTCCAATGGGATCTTTAATAATATCCTCTCCCTACATTCATGGAAGGCTTCAAGATCATCCAGGGAAAGTAGTAGTGATTCCATATGCATCACTTATGAAAATGTCTCCTTTTGTAGGAAGAGGTCATCGAAGGCATCTTCCTCATGGGTAAATGATTTGACTTTCACCATAGTAGTGAAGTCTTTAGCGGTGCCATTTGTGTCATACTGTCTTCTTAGGAATGTAGTCAATTAATATTTCATAATCTATGCTTCCTTGCATGCATGTCCAAAATTGTGTTGTGCAAACGCACCACATTGCAATGGAAATGTAGGCCAAATGGCCTTTTCCTGTTCCTTCAATCCTTTTCTCAACCCACCTTCCCTTACTGTTTGGTAGGCTATCTCCCTAGCCATTAAATTGTCGGGGACATAGTATGGGAGGACATGCGGTGAATAAATGCTACCAAATACTTTGATATATGTAAATGTCTCCTGCCCAAACTATCTAGCGATAGGTAGGATATCTACTTCAGCTCTCTAGAAAATATAGGGGCATTTCTGTTGTAGACTTATTTATGAATAGACAGCATAACTCCTTGACAGATTTTGTAAAAACGGGGGAAAAAATGAGACTCCCACATACTCTTATGATATATATGGATAGGAAGCGGGTCTTGCATAGTCCACTTCCATCACATGATAGGAAATTTGGAGCCAAAACAGATAGTGTCCACTATATAGGCACTCATGAAAAATGGAGGGTAAACCCTTGAAGAGATACTCCTCTTTCTCCTATACTCCATTATGGATTTCGCCAAATTATTAGACAAAATTTGGGACCAATTCATTATTGTTGCATTTATAGCACCATCTATTAATGGTAGCCATTCTGGGGAAAATTTGGTACTATTGGGCTTGCCGAACATTCTACATATCATGGCTACTACAAAACTATGAGGGGAAGATATAGATGTTGTAGAATACATACTTGTTTTATCCTTTTTGATCTTGCCTTTGTTTTATGTCCAGGTCTGTGTGACATCTGTTGGGTCTTCATTCTCCTTAGCAAAATTCTTGAGGAACTATTTATTATAGAGATTCTGTGGCTTTGGTATATTGTACATAAGCCACAGGCTGTCTGGTGAAAAATATCCCATATCCTCCTCCTTGCTATTCTTGAATTCTCTGTCCCAGACGTCCACCTGATCAACTATCCACTTAGCCATATATAGATATGAAATTATATTCGACCTTGCGGCTATGTGGTGCAGAAGTGAGCATGCTATCTCGATGAAGGAGGCGTCAGAGGAAACATGACCATCGGCTGTGGCCTTTGTTACCAGAGGTCTTGGTTTCTCCTCTTCTAATAAATCATATATGGCCTTCCATGTTGAGGTTCCTCCATCTTTGTTGTATGTAGTGTCAGAGAACAGATGGATCATTTCTGATTTTTCAGATGCGGCTACCTTTCCCCTCTTTGCCATTGCTCCCAACAACTCTTGTTGTGGATTGTTCCTGAAAATGGAGAAAATCAGAAGCTATTAGTTAGACACAAGTAAAAATGAACACAAGAATGAATGATAGAGATGACTTTGAAAAGGTGACAAGAATGGAGTTTTTATTAAATGCAAGTGAGAAGATATCGTATCATGTTGAACAACTTTTCAAACGTAAATTCCATTAACCTGTACTAAATGTCCACTAATGGTTCCTTATCCCTAGCTTTATTGCTCATTAATGTTTTGCATCGTAAGTCAGGGAAGAAAATTATTAGGGTGGCGAAATTTTTAACTGCGAAATGTCAATTTTGTGATTTGTGATGCAATATCACATATCGCATTATCGCATTTCGTGTGTGCACTTTCTTTCCCATTCCTTTCGTTTTTGTGAAATTCAAAACGCGAGGCGTTATTTATTAGTTTTCAAATCATAGCTTATTTGATAGGATTTTATTTATAAAGCCCTTTTTGTTATGCAGCAGACTTGAGTGTTCTTTATAACATAGTTGGCAATCGGGTCTGGGCTTCCATCGCATTTCACAATATCACATGGTTGGTAAGGTTTCATATCTTTCTTAAGGGTTTCCAATGTGATGAGATAAGGGTGACTGTGTCATCCCAATATCGCATATTGCACGGTTAAAGATACTTTGTGAGGGTGTGCGCTTTGTAAGTGGTGATATGCGATGCGAGCCTTATTTTAATAAGAAACATTTTAGGACATAGTTCAAATGAAGAAAGCTTAATAGTTTCAAGGTTAAGCATAGTAATCCCTTTTGATCGCTTTTTGTGAGTTTTGGTTGTTAATAGGGCTTTTGGCATGCTTGATTGTGCGATATGCGAAAAGGCGAGCATTTGCTAGCTTTTCAAAGGGTTTTATCTTGATATCTTGCTTTATTCAAAAAACAACGAGAAAATTCCTAAATGCTAAATTTATTTTTTTTGAAGGATTTTTTAAGGGTCCCCATTTATTAATAGAATATTAGCTATTAAATTAACATATGGGGGGGTTGTTGAATAGCACAAAAATTGGTGATTTGTTGGAAGAATAGTTTTCTTTGATAGTTTCTTGAAATTTCTAAAAACTTCCAAAATAAAGGTAGTTTAGAAAATAAAATTACATGAAATATAAGATAAGTAACATTACTCTGAATAATAAAAACAACATCTACCTAAATATCATCCTTTTCAATATGAAATTTTCTTTGTCTACATCAATCATTACTTGGTTTTAAAGATAAAAACAGGGGGACTCTCACAAATCAGCTTTTAGGTGTACCCAGTTGTCATTGGTAGAGCCTCTGCTGCCAATAGGCATCCATAGCCTCGACAGGGTTACCTTTTAACCAGCAATGATTCAGTATCCCATCTAGTTAAGAATGCAATCATTAAAGATAAGTTCATATTTATATACTTGTTATTATTTTCATTATTTTCTAAAGAATTATCTTTTCTTTAAAATTTTCATTTCACTCCTTAAAGGCAATTGTCTTGGTTTGGTGACCAAAATTGACAATGCCATTCACTGGTTGTAACTTAGTTGAACAAGCTTGCTCTTGATGAGACCCCTTGTCTTTTGACTGATACAATCTCAAGCCATTACCCTGTTTTGATATGCAGTATTGGTAATGTCAGCTAGTTATTTCCCTATGATCAGGTAAGCCAACTCTTGGTGAGACCTCTTATCCTTTAAGTGTAAGCATATTTTAGAATTACACTCTAAAAAATGAAAGCTTACTAAATGGGGAGAACCATTAACTCCTTAAGAGTTTTCTGGATGACAATTGTAGAGTTAAAGATGCTTTTCTGTAGAGAGACTTTGCTTTGTTACAGATACTTTTCTTGAATGATGGTAGAGAAAAGGTTTCTTTATAAAGTTGAGGTTTAGCAAAGGACAAATAATTTCAACAGAGAACAAGAAATTTTAGAGTAATAGAACTTAACCCATGTTTCAAATGTGAAATTCATCTTTTTAACCATCTCTACTTATACAAGCGAAAAGTCAAAATATAAAAGAGACAATTATTTGTAAAGCTAAAAGTAAATGCGACTCAACTTTTATTTCTCCTAAAAAGTAAAGGTAATAATATACAAGGAATAGAAGAGGTCATCTTTTATGAAAAATATTTCTTTAAGATCCGCCCATTAACAGGTAGAGATTCTCGCTTTCCTAATCAATCTTGCAATAAAAAGGTTGATGGGCCTATTTCTTCCACAATCTGAAATAGGCCAAGCCACATTTGTTGGAACTTGGTATGCTTACCTTTTTCCTCGTGTGCTTTATCCCATTTCAATACTAGGTCTCTGAGCTGAAAGGATTTTGAACTTATAGAATTTGCATCAAAGGAAGCTTTGAATAACTATTGGTGATGTGCATGTGTAATTTTGGCCTTTTCCCTTTCTTATTCGAGCTTAAGGATTTGTAATTGTCTCATTTGCATAGAAGAGGAAGGAGTTTCTTCAATAAATTGAACTAGGGCTAGAGAGGGAATAACTATAATTGTAGGGAGGACAACTTCTTTCCCATATACCAAATTAAAAGGAGAAGTGCCTATGGAGGTCTTCTATGTTATTTGATCTACCCATAGAGCAAATATTAAAGACTTATGACAATTTTTCTGACTTTGATCAATGTTTCGTTTAATAATCCTTATGAGATTTTTGTTTGTAGATTCAACTAAGCCATTTCCTTGAGGATAATAGTTAGCAGAGTATTTAAGTTTAAAACCTATTTTAGGAGAAAATTTTGTCAGAGCATTTCCTGAAAAATAAGATGCATTATCAAACAAAAGGGCATATGGAGGACCAAATCTAGTAATAATAAACCAATCGATGAATTCAATGATGTTTTCATAACTGGCTACCTTAAGAGGAATTGCTTCCACCCATTTTCTGAAGTAATTAGTTGTTATAAGGATGTATCTATGCTGCTTAGAGGAGTGAAGAATGATCTCACCTATTATGTCCAATCCCCATTTTTCAAATGGTTGTTCAATGTTGACTGGTTGCAATGGTAATGTGGGTTTCCTCTGTCTTCTAGTAGCTTTTTGACAAACTTTACATTTCCTTACATAACTGTGTGTATCCTTGAATAAGGTTGGCCAATAATAGCCAGCATGCAGGATTTTATGTGCGGTTGTGTCCCCTCCAAAATGTCCACCAGCTAGTCCATCATGGAGTTCCTGAAAAACCTTTTCCGCCTTAGATTTTTCAAGACATCTAAGCAAAACAGAATAATAATTTATTCTAAATATTTTTTTTTGATGATTTGGTATTGTCTAGCTTTTAGCCTCAAAGCCCCTTTTCTTTGGTAATTGAGTTGTGTAGGGGCATATCCATTTCTTAAATAAAAGATGATATCAACATATTTGGATTCAGTGTCATTAAGGCTTACCTCATATACTTGTATATCATCACCTGAATCTTGTAGAGCTGTTAAGTTGGATGATCCTGCTGTTGGCATTATGATGCATGTGTTGTACTTGATGGCAACCCACTCATAGAAGAACATCTCACCTATATATAATCAGATAAATCTACAATAAGAGATATCAGATGTGATAGAATACATGACAGTGCAAAGGAATCAGATGATGAGTCTACGTGTGACAAGTTAGCTTTGCCATCAAGTCCAAAGGGGGAGATTTTTGGCATTATGAGACAAGTGTTGTCCTTGATGGCAACTCATACAGGTGACAAATCATAGTGCAACAGGCCAGTAGAAAATATTGATGATCAACCTCTTAGAATGGAAGAAAATAAGATACCCGTAGGTGATCCTAAGATAAGCTGTGGACCCGCACGTACGCTGACCAAGGGGTGTGGACATACCTGCAGGTTCTCCGTTCAGAAGGTGCGGACCCCAGTTTCACTCTCTCCAATGCATAAAAGCGCGTGCACGTGGGAATATTCATGAATGGTTCATGGTATTGCATCTAAATGTATTGATCCCAAGTATTGGGTTCATGGTATTGTGTTATTATGGTTTTGGACCATGGTATTGTGAAAGGCTTTCCTATAAAAAGGATAGGAGATCATTTGGAAGGGGGGACTTATGGGTTGAATATCTTAAGGTGATGTAGATCTGAAATTCTTGTGATCGGTTGGTGAGTGATAGCTAGATCTAAATCAAGGAGATTTCTGTAAACTGTTGATAAGTCGCAATCTCATTAGTGCATGATCAGGTCTATTGATCGGACTGACTGTGGCACATTGGAGGATTGTTAATTTGGCCCTAATCAAAGGTTCACAGATGATCCACAACTCAGGTGCGGAGGTACGTAGTGAAGCAGAAGGCACAGGTGCGGAGGTACGCAGTGCAGCAGAAGGCGCAGATGCGGATACTCGCAGAGCAACAGAAGGCGCAGGTGCAGATACCTGTAGAAAAGCAGAAGGCACAGGTGAAAATACCCGCAGATGTCTAGCGGTCAAGTTGCGGACCCTGCTTGAAATTAGCTTTAACTACCTTTGAATATTTTGCAGGGTTCTGGGTGCATAATTGATGTCTGGTTACTGGTATTGAGTTCTGATAACAACATGATTATGGTTGAGTGGATCAAGTTCTTAATGACTTATCTTTATGTGATCTGATGTACTAGATCTGGTTGATATCTCACATATTATCCTTGTATATGTATTGGTGTTTGGGTGATTGAGAAGATTGATTGATTATGTGCTTCAATGATATTAATGGGTCCAGTATGAAAATTGGATGAAACGTGGCCTTTCAGATTATGTGTATCCAGTATGAAAATTAATGAAACGTGGTACCTGAAGGAGAGAAGATTGTAGGCCAGCGCCTATGTACTAGTATCTTAGCTACTACAAGAGCAAAGGGGGTGGTAGCTCCCTTGAAATCTTTGGAGCATTGTAGCAGGTAGCAGCCTGCGTACTAGTAAATGGATCGGCTAATACAAGAATTATGGGGGTTGTAGCTCTCTGCAGGTAGAAGCCTGCGTACTGGTATAAGACTGCACCAGTATAGAAATATTGTAAAAGGATTTTCTTATTAAGAATAAGATTGAGATGACTTGCAGCAGGTGGTTTTCTCCCACATTGGGTTTCCACCTTATATCATGGTGTTCATGTGTGTGACTTATGTGTGATGATCTGTTCTATTTTACTGCACCTATTTACTGTTAATATGGTTGATAATGTTCTAATGCACTCATTAAGGATCATCTAACTGAATCATAAGAAGTTGTGGAAGTAGCATATATGAATCTGAATATGGAAATGAAAACGTTTTATTGATGTAATAATACTGATTCACCCCCCCCCCTCTCAGTATTATTTCCAACACCAAAATGCTCCAAGTATTGTTCCATGTCCCATAGAAAGTTACCAAGAGTTTTTGCACTCCTCATCCCATCATAAGAATCTGGTTCCTTGACTTTCACATGAGCCACTCCTCCACCTGAGTTGTCCCCAATAGCATTTTTCAAAACCGCTATCTCATTCTGAGCATCATCAAGAGATTTCTATAATTTCAAGGTTTCTGCCAAATCTTGGTCCCTTGCATCTCCAATCTCTTTGAATTCCCTTTCTATTTGCATATATTGCCACTCTGTATATTCGTATCGGATATTGATGTCTTCAAGCTCCACTTTCACCTTCAAGTAGCCATCTTGAACTTCAACATTCTCAGCCTTTATCGAAGCCATATAAGAAGCTAGCTCCTCCATTCGATCCAACACCCTATCCATGAAAGCAACTTCGAAATCCCTGCTAGATTCACCTGTCATCACTTGAGGTTCCTCTGCCATTTCAACGATCTGCTTCTTTTGTAGTTTGGTATAGACCATAAACCAGTCAAAAGCCTCTATTTTTTATCTGCCTGAAGTGTAGAGATATACCTCTCTACCTCTGCAACCTTGTTTGACTGAATCAGGGCTATGATACCACTTGTCACGCCCCTATCTTGGCGATAGTCTTTCAACCGCTCATAAGTAGGTGCGACACCACCACCCGATTTCTTTTCAACAATACTTTCAAGTGTGGACTACACCTAACATTCCATAGTTTATTTTTAACTTTCTAAGCATTTAACATTCATTGTACACAACGAAAGCATTCATTTAATCTTCTTTCATCTACATAAGCATATAAATACACTTAGTCTTTTTAAGGGAGGGGCAACTCCCTCATTATGAGTTTGCCCACAATATATATCAGTATATGTTTACAAATACAATGTAAAACAACCTCTCAAGGCAACCCCAAATTATTCTTGGCCAAACAAGACCAATCGCCAAATTTGGAATTTTCACCTTAGACCATCGTTTGGCCTGCCCGACTCTTCGTGCAGCCTCGTCCGGGGCGGTCCACCCACAGTGCAGCCTTGCCCAACTTGTATCGCAAGTCAGTCACCTGATCGGCCTCATGCAAATCCTACCCGTTCACAACTCCGTGTCGCCCATCATGTGTGCCCGATGCCCGTCTTCCTACTCTGCACCCTTCATTTCAACCAGTGCTAGATGTATCAACCGACGCTCGTCGTTCAAACCAGCGCACCTCTGTTCAAAACTCATCCTGCGGTAACTCGATGTGCAGTCTTGCCCCGAGCTCGGGTCACCCGCCCAGCTCGTCGCTATTGTGCAGTGCGCCCAGATCGTCTACGAATATGCCACAGCTCACATGTTCGCTCGCCGGTTTACCCGCTGACTCGCCCACCCGACTTGTCAGCCCAACTCGCCCGCTGGTTCACTCGCTTGTGCCCGCACCAGTTCACTTGCCTACATCCACTCGTGGGCAATCTGCCCTACGGTTCGCCTAACTTACGGCTCGCTTGGTTTGCCCGAACTGTGGCTCATTCAACCTGCGATAAACTCGCCTTGGTACTTCGGCCTCTCACCACCTGTACCTCAGCTTCCTCCTTATGGCTGTTCACCTACTCACACTAAGTCACCTTGTGTTTGCCTTGTATGAACTTCCTCCTTGGATGATTGATCTCTCCACCATGACCTTCACCTTCTTATACCCAAATGCCCAGTTTTGTCGTGGGTCGGCTTGCCCAAGCCGACCTTCAACTTAGTCATCTGCGCCCTTACTTGAGGTCAACTCACCCACCAAGTCGCCCCATCGCGTCCACATGCTCGACCGCACCATATAAGGTCACCCTCCTCAAGTCTTTGACACTTTGCCAAATTTTGTTTTTCATTGGCTTGTTGCATGCCAACTCGTTCTAATGTTGCAATAAACGTCGTAACTGAATCACCACTCTCCAACTCTATGAGAGATTTTTCGGCGTAAATCACAAGAAATTTCATTTGTCGATGCGTTTCGAACCAACTAGTGTGCTTCATCGTCAGGACAAGTTGAAGAATCAGATCTAGCTTAGCATCTTAAATAGTTATATTAGAACAACCAACGACTATAATTCTTCACCAGGTAACGACTATATTATCCAACGACTAAATTTGATAGGAAACGGTTAGAAGGACCGGATTAGGGGAAAAAACCTATATTTAAATAAATAAATTAATTAAATTAAAGTAAAGGGACCATTTATAGTTATAAAATATATATTAAACTAAATTAATTATAAAATAAATTAATATAAATTAATATTTAATTTATAAAATTTATTAATATATAAGAGTAATTAATAGTTAATTATAAAAGTTGTTAAATATATAAATATTAGGGTAATATAGTTAGTTATATTCTTATCAAAATATGAGTTAAATGGACTATGTTGAACAAAAAAAAGAAAAAACTTAGAAAATTACATATTGTAGATGCGATTGCATATGTTGTATCATTCTAGCCTCTGAGGGCTTTGTTCCAAAATTCACCAAAAAAAACTATGTACCTTTCAGATTCACCACGCAGGGTGTTCTTTCAAAAGATGTAATAGGAGTCTGTTTATAAGTCTATACATATGCCACGCAGGGCATTTAAAACCATATAATAAGCATAATAAACAGTGATCAAGGGATCTCTGCCCTGTGATAGTGCTGATCTATGTATGGGCGATGATAGTAGCGGTATTCATTTGTCCCCCGCTGTTCCTAGATCATCCACTCTCCTCTGAGAAGTGTCGCGGCCTCCTTGGATAGCCCGTCAGCACTACTGTTATGTTCCCTGTAGATACGATTGCAAGTGATGTCGTTAAATTGAGCCTTGAAAATGTTAACTTCATCCAAAATATTACTAAGTGTGTGTATGTGACAAGCAGTAATATTATTGAACCAATTAATAATGATCTTTGAGTCTCCAAATATGTTTATGCTCATGCAATTATGTCCCAAAGAAAAATGCAGAAGGTGACGAAGGGTAATGAGCTCAACAAAATTATTAGTTCCAGCTCCTAGACCCATCTTCACTTTATAGTAATGTTGTTCATTTATGTATAGGATAAAACCTCTACCACATCCCTGCTGATTTGATGCACCATCGAAATATGCCCAAGGTGTGTTTTTATCAATGAGAGGAGGTGCATGAGGTCTACGGGCTCTAGATTGCTAAGGTTCAGGCATCTCATTATATGCTGATACAATATATGTCGCAATGTGTGGCCAGCACACAGGCTTGTTGTCGAAAATGGAGTGGTTCTGGGCCAACTAGACATGCCAGCTGATAATCAAAGGGAGGCTCTGTAGTTTGGATCCCTTATGCCAATTAAACCAATCATCCCATGCTCTGGCGAGATCATTGCCAATCCATTGCCTAGAAAAATGTATAGATGTAGATAAATTTTGCTAGAGAGTAATTAGGGCTGAGCAATTTTGAAATAGATGTAGAGTCGATTCAAATGAGGTTTTGCATAAGGTACACAAACTTGGTCCATGAAAGGATCTATGTGTGAGATACTCCCTCGTAGGCACTTTGTCTCTAAGGATACACCAAAAAAATAACCTGGTCCGAGGAGGCACTGTAAGTTTCCAAATGATCTTCCACCAAAAAGTAATCTGCCCCGGTTTTTTGTGGGAGATCAAAGATAGATACCCTGAATTTGGAGAGTAGATACCATTTTCCGCATGACACCAGATAAGTTCATCAGGGCCCTCTTTTATTCTGATATGCGATTCAGATAAAGCAGAGATATATTCTTGCCATTCCTGGCGCCAGCATGGAGGTAACTCAAGCTGCAATGCAGTTTCCCATGCTTAGGAAAAAATACTGGTGTTTTGATGATCCGCAATGTTTGCAATCACCTTGATCTCGTGAGAGTGTAGATGTTGTATGAGATCTCTAGACAGCTGATATCTTCCTCCTCCTCCATTCCATGGATCCAAGCCAATGCCGGCCTTTGATGCATCATTGTTTCTCCAAACAAGATTGTCCCTGATATGAGGAAGAGAGTGAAGGAGTGCCTTCCAAATTGATGAGATGCCAGATTTTGGCCAACTTGGCAAATGGACCCAGTCCATGATTTGTTGAGGCCAAACATACTTATGATAAGAAATGGCTGTCCAAAGGTTCTGTCCAGTCAGCAAGGTCCAACCCATTTTTGCAGCAAGGGCTTGTGCAAATAAAGGGAGATATTTTAGACCCCAACCACCCCATTTCTTAGGCAATGAAATCTTATTCCAACCTACCCATGCAAAAATATTCTTGTCCTGATTTCCATTCCAAAGATATCTATTGCAGAGTTGTTGTATGCGAGCTAAGATGTTCCTGGGGATCCATGCAAGAGCCATCTAGAATACTGGCGTAGCCTCTAGAACGGATTTGATAAGAACGAGTCTGCCTACCTTGGACAAATATCCGTGACTCCAGATGGAAAACCTTTTTTCCAATTTGGTAACCAGCCAGACCCAATCTGCAATTCTCTAACTGATAGGCTTTATCCAAAATCCCAAGTATTTGAGACCCCTGTCCAATGGATGGATATAGTAAGGAAAAAGCTGATGAGAAAGATGGGAATCTTGAATGGAGGTTCGGGGAAAGGTGATGGTAGATTTAGATTGGTTGGATAACATCCCAGTAGCAGTCGAAAAAAGTAGGAGAATTTTGGAGAAAGTATAAGAGTCCTGAATACTACCATCAAGGAAGATGAGAACATCATCCACAAATAGGAGGTGGGTGAGAAAGCAGGCATCAAATATCTTGAGACCACAAAAATCTCCATCCATCTTAGCTGATGCAATCAAGTGACTAAGTCCATCCATGACAATAAAAAAAAGGACGGGAGAAAGAGGGCAGCCTTGTCTAAGCCCCCTCTCTGAGTGGAAGAAATGAGAAGCCGAGCCATTAATGAGGACACTAAAGGTAGGGGAGGTGAGGCAGGCCAAAATCCAAGTGATGAAGTGATGAGGGAAACCAAATGGATAAGGAGCATCTTAATGTAAAGCCAGCTGACATGATCAAAGGCTTTTGCTAGATCTATCTTGAGTATAATACCCTTATGGTGTATGGTCCAGATTGAATGAATAGCTTCCTGTGCTGAGCCAATGACTTCATGAATCTGACGGTGTTTAAGAAAAGCAAATTGTTGAGGGACAATATGACGGGTGAGTACAAACAGTTGCACAAAGAAATAGGCCTATAATCATCGAAAGAAGTAGGAGTATCTGACTTAGGAATGAGAGCAATGAAAGTTGAATTGATGGCATTGTACAACAATCTAGATAATATGCATTCTTCCACAACTTTCAACAGATCGTATCCCAAAATGTTGTAGAATGCTAGGTAGAATTCTATAGTCCAGCGATCTAGACCCGAGCCCTTGTCCTTCATGAACCATTTTAATGTGCTTTCGAGTTCACCGGTAGTCACCGGTGCACATAGCTCCTCTGCCTTGTCCTCATTAACAAATCTGGGGAAATGTACGACCACATTTATGATGTTAGCAAGATTTGAACCAAGTGGGCTTTTATATAGATTCCTGAAATGTGTAGAGCCGATATGGGAGAGTTTATTGAAAGAGTCAGAAAATCCTCCCTCGGGTAATGGTAGATTCCATATGGTGTTTTATACCTTTATACCTTTAGCATAATTTTGAAAGAACCTAGTATTGTCATCCCCAAATTTCAACCATATGGCCCTACTCCTTAGTCTCAGTGATTCCTCTCTTTCCTTCAGGATTTGTGCCTTCTGGTTCTCTAGTTCAATCAGATGCAACTTGTCTTTAGCTATAATAAACCCCAAGCTTCTCTCATCGAGCAAAGAGCTCAACTCAGATTCAATGTGAGATAGTAGCGAGTTCTCCCTCAGATGCTTCTCTCTAGCCCAATTAATAAAAAGATGCTTGAGCTTGGAAAAATTATTACAAAAACCTTTAGCCAAGGAATCAAATCTATTAATCGGGTTGGCAGCCCAGAAGTCTGAAACCAAGCTAATGTAGGCAGGGTCCTATAACCAAACATGGTTAAATTTAAAAGGGGCTTTTGGTTTAGGATGAGGGCCCAAAACATCGAGATAGATTGGGGAGTGATCCCAAATGCCCCCTAAACCAACCCATTGTTTGTAGTGATGCAGATGCTGCAAGAGGGGACCCTTCATAAGAAATATGTCTAGTCTTTGTGCAAGTGCAGCTTCACCCACCCTTCTATTCCTCCAAGTGGGGAGGGGTTTATTCATGGGGACATCCACAAAATTGTACTGCTCCAGAAGGTTAGTCATAAAACCCAAGATTATATCCACTTGAAACATAGACCCCCAAGATTCACAGAAACCCAGGGAGAAATTGAGGTCACCCCCTAGGATGATGTGATCAGAAGATAGAATCAAGAGCTTTAGCATATGCTACCAGAAATGCTCCCTCTGTTGACAGGGTCCATAAATATTGACAACCTGAAGGTTGGAGCCAAGCTTTCCCGAGAACAAATCTATGCCCATGAATCTGTGGCCTCCCCATGATGCTAAAACCCTAATGGTGTGGGGATTGTAACCAATGGCAAGTCCTCAAGATCTCCCCACAACATCCATAGCCAAGAAGGTCCAACCCAGGGATATAGATTGGAGGTAGCTGGTAATGTGTTCAACCACACCTAGGGTTTCTTGGAGCAATATGATATCGATAGGATCAACCTCAAAGAGTCTACGCAGGGCTAGTTTCTTGGAGGCACTAGCCATGCCTCTGCAGTTGAAAGATAGACACTTCATGGGGGAACTCCACTCGGTGTGTTCAAAGCTCTAAGAACCCAATCGAGAGTGGATTGGCGGCTAGAGGCTACTTCAGCCCCTGCATGGTTGATGGCTTTGGAGAAATCAGATTTCCTCCCCGAAGATGTCAGAGGAATCAAACCGGGTGGTGTGAGACCCAGTTCAGCGTGTTGAACCAGAGTGCCACTAGCTAGGGTACGGGAGCGAAGATAATAGTGACGAGATGATGATGCCCTAGAGGATGATGGAGAGGTGGAGGATGTAGTAAGCGAATGCAATGTGGGGGCAGTAGTGGCAATTAAGGGTGGAGACGACATAGTGCAATGTGCCACAGATGAATATATGGAAGATGCAACAAAAGATGAACAAATAGCAACAAACGAGGTAGAAGAGGTTAGAGAAGTACCTGAAGCTTTTGCGTCTCCAACAACTGCTCGAGACCTGGTGAGCGGTGGCAAGATCGATCTGTGCGCGTCACCCACCGCCTTTGGAAGGGGATTGCTTGCCAGAGGAGTAGGACCTGGAGCAGGAGAGCAAAGAATGGCTGGTGAGTCAATCCTGGAAGGTGCAGGTGACGCTTTTGGGGTGTCCTCTAATTTTTTTGTTTAGAGGGCAATCTTTGAAGATATGTCCCACAATCTTTGAAGATGTGTCCCACCCTGTGGCATCGCTGACATCGAAATGGAACCCTTTCATAGTCCAGGATATGGACCTTGATAAACTTCCCCCATTGTAATGTAATCTTCTCCTCCAAACCCTCACAAGTGTCCAAATAGACCAAAATGCGAGCGAGGGTTCTATTCTTTGATTGCAAAAAAAGTTTGATCATGGTCCAGATAGGTACCGAGTGCATTACCAATTTTGATGAAGACCTCCTCGCACTAGTGTTGTAAAGGAAGCCCCGACAAGCGTACCCAGAGGGGTCCAACCCCAATTTGATCTCTCTCAGGGTCGAATAAGGGACTCCATCGCTTGAGGAGGACCGAAGCCATCTCGATGTGCCAATACCTAGTGAGAACCAAATCCATATAGTTTTCCTTGGCAAAATGAAGAGCAAACCACCCCCTGGGAAGGACCTGTACGTCAAGCAGTTCCTTTAACATTCCACCCCATATCTCCTTGACCCATAGGGTAAGTCTGGTAGCCGAATACGCTCTGCCACGAACATTTCCAACAAGCATCGTGCTAGCCATATATGCCGCTTCCCCAATTGCAGAGGTCTCGCCGAATCTGATGGTGATGTCATTGGAGGTCGGCTTCACGCACTTGGTCTTTCTCTTGCCCGTACGAGGTGCAGATGGGTGGTCCGCCAATAGATCAGGGGATCCCTCCAAAGGAATATTTTTTGTAGACTTTACCTTGACCGCAGGGGTCTCGAAATAGCTCGACAATGAGTGAGCAGATGTGAGAGGGTTTGGAGCCGTGGTGGTATGGATGTATTCAGGCAGCACTCATAGGGATTGAAAGAGGGGGATGGAGGTGTATTTGCTGTCAAAATGTGCAGGGTAACAGGTGGTAATGGAGAGCAATCCAAAGAAGGGGATTCTATTGAGAGCGACCCGATAAGTGGAGGAGCAGAACAGTGCCCAGAAAATGAAACCACCAACGACGAAATAGGTGGAGTAAGGTTGAACAGAAATTTAGGGCCAGATACCGGCGTAGTAAAGCTAGGATTCCCAAAAATGACATGGTCTGGATAGGGATCCTTGGAATAATAAATCTCTACAAATTCCATTGTATTATCCATGTTGTAAACAAAAAACGACAGCAGAAAGCGATGAACGAGGTAAAACGGAAACGACGGGCAATACTGTCAGTAGATAGGTACACTGCTCTAGTTGTCTGCAATGTGCTGTAGTAAAAACCTAGGGTTTTACCCTGAACCATTATGGAAAACGCTAGTAATCCTCTCCATCGCTCTTCAAACTCTTTCTGAGACAATGAAAACATATTTCAAAGATATGTAATAATAAATTTAGTACAAACAATAGATTTTGTGTAATTGGCATGGAAACAAAGTTGGAAGTGTTATGGCTACACTTTGGAAAAAGGATGAAGGGTTGGTTGGGGGGAGGTGGGGTGTGGGTGGGTGTGGAATTCTATTGTTTTGCATTGAGCTAAGCACTACAAGAAAGGAACCTAGTAGTTATCCACTATGAAACAAAGCCATCCTTTCATCCCCATTTGAGAAGAGAAAGAAAAGGAGCTTGGACTTACTTTGATGAAGAACAAGATCTTATTAAATTCAGTAGAGAATCCATGTTGATGAAATATATGGAGCTTGGACTTAGTTTCTTCTTGTCTTAGCAGGATCATAGCTTTAATATTGCCACTACTTCCATACAATAATGATATTATGAGAGAGATATTGCAGTTTGATAGTATAAGGCCTTCAAGGGTTGAACAACTTCATGCTTCCTATCTTTCAGAAGCGTTGCAAAATTTTAGAACTCATGGCAGAGTTTAGCTTTCACACATTCATGCTGAATCTGGAATGTGACAACTTAATCTTTCAGGTGTTCTAGAACTTTCACACTAGCATTACATCAGCTATCCATACCGTGTCATAGCATGCATGCAAAATATTGTGTCCTTGTTCCTAGAAGGAGATGTCAACATCTGCAAGATACTGAGATCCAAACTATTGACGATTTGGAGGAAGAAACTAATTTTATCAGCATATGCCTATGATATAGTGGAGAGTTTGTTCATCGAAAACATAAAATTGCTCAGAAGGGTCTGACTAAGAAGGAGCTGAAGAGGATGGATGGAGGAAACAAGAACAAAGGAAATAAAACATGTAGCAAGAATGAAATAAGAAGGAGAGGACTATGCTTTATCTACAACGAACCATGGGGAGCTAACCATTCATGCCTAGGTGATAGGAAGGAGGTAACAAGGGCATAAAAATTGGAGACTCTTTCAAATCATGGGAATTCATCTATAGTTGGGTTCGTCGGTTTTCAGGAGAGCACCCACGAAGGATCTGAGCAGTCAAGTACATATGGTGAGCAACAACATAATGTTTTTTAGAGAGACTTGCATGATAAGTTGATGACAATCAACCAACTTGAAAAAGTACACGAGGAAATGAAGGAGGTAATTCTTCCTAACAATGTGGTAGACTCTTGTATAACTGAGTCCATATATCTATAGGAGGACATCCATGAAGAGTATGAGAAATCGAGTGTAGATAAGAGTCCACAAGTGCATCCATGTTTGACAACTAGAGATGATAGACAAAAAATTGTCCCCACAGGTGTGGAGAAGGCCAGGAAGAATATATTGAAGGAGACTTAAGTGAAGAGAAATTAGTGGTAAAATGGAATGATGAGCATGATCATGAGGGGAATCATGACAAATATCGTATGCAGGATAAGCCATTTATAGAGAGTCGGTCAAAGGTTTAAGCTAGAGCTATGATAGTTGAGCATTTGGTGCAAAGAGATATAAAGGCATTCAATAGGGCACCATAATTGCTAGTAGAGGACTTTTGGGAAAAGTTCATGCATTTCAAGGTAGATCTTATGATGTTGAAGTAGAGAGTCTGGATAGTCTAAGACACTGTCTTACAAGAGAATAAGAAAATTTAGGAGCTCATAGGGGTATGTGCTGAATCAATGACCAAGTTGTCTAGTGCTGAGGAATGACTCAAGTCCCTCACAAGGCAGCAAGCCTGGGTAGAACTCGGAGTTCCAGAGCAGCCCTCTACAGGAGTACATAGATAAGGTTTGCATCACTACTAACTCGCCTTTATATATTGGGGAGAGCAGGGCATAGTTCTCCAAACGAACCATGTTGGGTGATTGAGTGGAGCAACATGAGTGGAGCAGCATGAGTTGAACATTAGGCAACATCAACGTAATACTTATTCAATGTGGAGGCATTCATGCATTAGATCCTTTCCACGGGATGGATTGGCGAGATATTATAAGTTGGAACTCTATTGATGGGATGATTCCCAGGAGGATACCCTTAGCCAAGGGAATAATGCATCTTGGGCCCTTAGGCATGGAAATGATGGAGGGCTAAGATGGCATCATAACCCACAGGTCCCAGGACTTAGGTGGCATTGGGCTCTAGGTGAATCTATTGAGGGCAAGATTGATCAGAGGATTGTTTGAGATCCAAGTTTCGAGGATCACAGGGGCTTCAGTCAATGAACCTTTGACATAACACATGCATTCATGGCATATTAATCAATACCCTAAATTTGACTACATATTGGAAAATACCTCTAAAAATCCCTTTATTTAACCCCCTACCAATATGATTTTGATACACCTTCCGAGTTTAAAAGACCCCTACATTCACTACATATTGTAGATATCCATTTTTCATTAACATTTTCAATAACCCTCTATAATTTTTCATTGACTTTGAGCTCCATTTTTTTATACACGACATATAAAAACCTTTTACCCCTTATTATATGCTCAATATATTATGCCATTTTTTCCTCAATATATATCCCCAAATATGAAAGCCTTGTGCGAAGGATCCATTCAGGATCATTCAACATGGAGGCATGTAATAACGCACTGGTTTGTATGGGATCCTGGTATCATTATACAAATTCTTTTGTTGTGGATAGAAGTGGATTGCTTGAGGGAAAGCAATCTTTGGGCAAGAGGATTTGTAATATTCGGTTTTTTTTATATGGTCAAAACAGACGATTTAACATGGAGGCATGTAATAACACACTAGTTTGTATGGGATCCTGGTATCATTATACAAATGCTTTTGTTGTGGATAGAAGTTGATTGCTTGAGGGAAAGCAATCTTTGAGCAAGAGGATTTGTAATATTCCCTTTTCTTGATATGGTCAAAACGGAGTGAATCTACCCATGGTATTTGCCTTGGTTTTTGGAGAGAAAATAACAAAATAAGGTTTCTAGAGATTCCATCAAGCATATTAAAGGGGATAGGAGCTACTTATTGTGTTTTCTTAAAAACTTGGCCTAATCTTTGTTAAGTGGATCCATCCGGGATTCACAGGAGTGTTTCAATATTTTCCCTGAACCATTTGATGATAACCATGCATGTCTTTAGCAGAGGCTTCTATTTTACTTATATGGACATGTAACATATATTTATTTATTATTATTATTATAATTATAATTTTTTTTGCAATTATTAATATAAATTTTAAATAAATCATAAAACAAGTGGCTGCACATTTCAAATTTTTTTGATGTTTAGATTTTGAATTGGTTATTAAATAAACAAATCGTCAAGAGCATTGATTTCGTACCAGATAAACTTAAACCTTCTATCATACAAACAAAATAACATCCTTTTATTAATGAAAATCACCACCAATTAACTTAAAAAAATATACGCCATTAACGTCTCTAGACCGTCCATATTATATTTTTTTTCGAAACGTTTCTGCAACCCCTACTCTGAAACGTTTCTACGCCTCTCAGCGGAATTAATCCATAAATAAAGAAATCAATGCTTATGAAAACATCCATTTTCCTAGCGCAGAGCAGACAAGAATTTGCACCTACCGCAAAATTTCCACCGTAACGAAGTCGGGACAAGGTACGAGATTGTACAACTTGCGTTTCACGACTTAGATAACCTAAAACAAAAATGCAGTAGGGTCGACTTGCGTTTCACGACAGAGACAACATAAAACAATAGCAAATTTACAGCACAAACGAGTTGAGAATTAATTATATAATTTGCAAATGTGTAGAGTCCGGGCGGAACAGGTACGAAGTCACCGGTCCTGGCGACTTCGTGGGGCCATTAAATAATTAGTAAAAGATACTATCATTACCACCTCAGACGATTAGACTCCAATCCGTTAATCGCAACGACCCATTGCAAGAGCGGAGCTCTACCAACTGAGCTATATCCTCGTACTTGGGACCAAGTGGTCCATGACATAAAAAAAAATAATTAATAGATTGCTTTGCTTTCTTCCTACGATTTTTCCCTGGCGCAGCTGGGCTATCCTGGACTAGAACCAGGAGACCTCGCCTGTGGAAAGTAAAATCCGTCGCACCTGCGATACTACCCAATTCAACTAATTTGGAAGAGAGAATCATAGATTCTTTTTCAGGAGCGATTCATCCTTCTCGAACTCAGCATCAAAACTTCCTCTCCGTTGTACTGCATCGGTTTTGGTTAAAAAATAGAGTTGTTTTTTTGAATTATTTTGGAATTTGATAGAAAAAATAGACATGAAATTTTGATTTGTGTTATTTAAATTGGTTTTCTAAATGTATATATAGATTCAATATCTTAAATAACCTTTGAAACATTTAAATGGTACAAGAGTTAAACATCAACCTTGTGATTTCAATAAATTTTGTTAAATTGTTAAAAATTAGCTATAAAAACTTCCAACAAAATCTCACTAAAACAACTCATTAAAAATTAAATTAAATTATATATATATTATTCATGCCCTCACTTACCTGCCCCTGGTATTGTTATCCAATATTCTAACTGATTCACTGAATGGAAGACATTTGAGGAGATTACATCTTGATCCGTGAGAGACTGCATCTCTAAGTCTTCATACGTGACCTGCCGCGAATTTATTATCACC